>WUQG02401455.1:0-17517 GCA_011317285.2 Androctonus mauritanicus | reverse complement strand
CGTTATACCTCTCCTGATACTGTCCAATAGCGATGAACGGCGGGTATTATCGATTATCTTTCCTTTTAGTTACTTTAATTATAGAGACGAATAAAAGTTGATTGTGGGAGTTACAAACTACAGATTAGGGAATTACTTTCTTAAAGAAGTAGAAATAGGATAATCATACATATATGTAATTATCAAGTTTTTATTTATATATATATATAAATTTATATTTAACTACACCCTATGACGTGTTTAGAATTATTTATGTATTATCAGATATAAAAATCTGTCAGTTAATAAATTTGTCATCTTTCGTTTAATAAATATTAAAATGGTCATGTTTATGTTGATAACTTTCGCGCCGTGATTGAAATATAATCTGAAGACAGATCACAAAATCGCAACAATGAAAGATAACTGCATTGTATACAGTGCAGTATCTTTCATTGTTCAATGCATACAATGCATCGAATGCACACAAATGCAGTAGCTTTCATTGTTCAATGCATTGAATCGTCTTTCATTACTGCATTGTATGCATTGTAATGAAAGACGCATTGTATCAAAAATCGGGAATTTCGTACAACCGACGTAAAGTTTCTTAAATAAGCAAAAAAAAAAAAATTTAATTATAAATATTATAATCAGGAAAATAAATCTCTCGTATTGCGTTACTTCTCGAATCATCTCAATCAATATCCAATTAGGAATTAAGAAAACAGGAGTCGCGATGGAAAGAATATTCGGATAATTAATGCAAATCGCAAACGTTGCAGTTTCTGAAGGTAATCTCTTCTTAAATTTTCCTTTTTTTTTAATGAATTATAATGAATTTTCTATATTTCTACTGCATAAATAAATATATATATATATATATTTCTATTTCTTCACTAAAAAAAAGTCGATTGTTTCCACGACATTCAAAATTATTTAAATACAAATATTAAAAATTTTAATTAAGTTCTAAAAGCATTAAGTTAATATATAAAGAGTAAAAAGTAAAAGAGAAAAAAAATCGATAACATACTGGTTAATAAAACAAACCAGGAAAATTAGATAAATTAAAAAAAAAAAAAAAGAAAACATAATTCGTCTTCCGCCATTTTGGTACTTGATAGACTATATCGATTGTAGTTAGCGAATGTGCATTAATGATTAAAAATTGTAGAAACATCCTATTAAGCCAATTTTTTTTTTTTTATTATTTTTTATATTGCAATTTTAATCATTTTTGCCATTTTTCAAGACATAAGTAGCGTAGATACAACGAAAAAAAAAATTATTTTTTTTTTATATTACGTCTTCAGATCGACAAGATATTGTTTGCCGTCTTTTAATCCTCCAACTTAATTACCCGCGATATTTAATCACAGATAATTAAGTTATATCGATAATTGTTAGAGACGTGAATACTTCAATGTCTAGGTACAGATTAATTATAAAAGCATACAATAATAATAATAATAAAAGTCGTTAATTAAATCTACCCCAACTACTCGATTTTAATCGACATAATTAATCGTTACTGCATTTTAAAAATCGTATAACCGAAAATTATTTGGTCATTCTTCCAGTATATATATATATATATATATATAAATTAATAATTTAATTTCTACTTTTATTACTATTTAATACCGTAGTAGTACTTGCAGAAATTATCAATCCTCTCTTGGATAATAAATTTCTAAACTTTTAAGATCATCATTACTATTATGATAGTTATGTTTCCCAAATGTTTAGAATTTGGATTTTTCGTTATGTTCCCCAAATGTTTGGAATTTGGATTTTTCGTTATGTTCCCCAAATGTTTGGAATTTGTATTCTTTCGTTATGTTTCCCAAATATTTAGAATTTGGATTCTTTGTGCAAATATTAGGAAGAGGATAAAAATTCGTATATAGTTTTAATCTTTAATTAAAAATCGATTATTATTATAAACAAAATTTAATTAAAACTCTCTCTCGTGTATATGTTTCGTTACAGACGACTGCGGCAGTGTAACACACACTTTTTTTTATTGTTACAGGATTAATTTTGACCAATCCGGTTAAAGAACGTAACATAAATATTAACTTAAATTATCAAGTAATTCTCTTATCTCGACAAAAAAAAAAAAAAAACTATATAATAATATTTTTTATTGCGTCTGGTACATTTCTCTATTTTCTCATAAAATATTTTCTTTCTGGCTGCCAAATTTTTTTTTTTTTTTTTATATATCTCCTTTCGCTATTAGCTACTAATTTTAAAATAAATAAATTAGATAATTCGATTATTTATCGTTTCTCGATTTTCGATTATATAAAAAAAAATTCGATTTTTATATATTTTTTAAATTAAACTTCTTACTAGATAATTAACCTATTTTGTATTCCTTGGATGATCTAAGTACCCAGTACGTTAAGCGCATCTCTAAAGAAGAAGAAGAGATTGAATGGTTAAAAATAATTTTTTTTTTTAATTTTATTATAAAAGTTTATCGATTAATTAAGGATTTATTATTATTAATTTTTTTTTTGTCGAATATCTGTTATAATTAATTTTCCTGAAGAGGAAATATATAAAAAAGAAAAAAAAATTATATATATTATGATAATAAAGTCGTCTTTCTGATCTATAACTGATGTGAACTTCGCAATCTGTACTTCATGGTGACGTCAGTTTTTAATGCACGTCGTACTTGTCTGTGTGGGAATATATCGAAAATTTTACTGATGAAGACATCAATAACGTCTCTTTAAACTGTTTTCCTTCTTCTTTAGTTTTGGAGAGTACAAACATTTAGCAGGACGAATACGTGACACTAAACTAAAATGTCGTTCCTGACCCACTTTTTCTATGAAACTGTATTGAATTCTGCAAATATTCGTATGCCAAATAATATTTTAATTATTGCTTAAAGTATTTTTTTTTTTGCGGCATTGATATTAAAATAAATATGTGGAGTGGGTATGTGAACTAGCACCTGCAATTTGTTGACTGGCATTGAACACAACTATAGAATAGAAGTTGCTATGACGACACAGAGGTACTGTACTTCCAAACATATTGCCATTACCACGTGACAATCTCCTTTGTAATTGTCTGAAATATTGTAGAGTTATGTAAGATATAAATATTTCTTCGGAATTACAAATATAAATTTACTTGTTTATAGTTTCCGAATAAACTTTTCTCATACCGAGTTTGATAAATAATTCATAAAATTGGTTTGTTTTCATCCGGAGATGTATAAAAAAAATTTTTCCCAATTCTTCTTTGCCAGTGTTTCTGCCTTTTTTTTTTTTTTTACTTCATTTATTTATAATCAAATAGGAGGAATATTATAAATTAATTTCCTCTCGCCAAAGTAAACATAATTGAAGAGTACTTTTCGGTTTTCGAGTATTATTAAAGACAAATACTTGCGACTAAACTTAAGTTTTTAATCTAACGAAATTAAATTTTTTTGCATACGTTTCATTAATAAAAATTATTTAAAATTTTTATTCTCTTGCGTTTGTATGTGCATGTGATGTGTTTGCGTGTCTATGTCTGGTGTGTATATGTATGCTCTTCTTTCTTGTGTATACTTGTTCGTGCTCTTGTATCTTTGTATGTATGTGTTCTTGTGCGTGCTCTTGTATCTTTATATGTGTGTTCTTGTATTTTTATATATGTGTATTTTTGTGTGTGCTCTTGTATTTTTATATATGTGTATTTTTGTGTGTGCTCTTGTATTTTTGTCTGTATGTATGCTTGTACGTGCTCTTGTATCTTTGTGCGTATGTGTTCTTGTCTATGCTCATATATCTGTGTTTGTGCTCTTGTTAGTTTATATGCATGTGTACTTGTACTTGCTTTTGTTAGTTTATATGTATATGTACTTGTACGTGCTCTTGTATCTTTGTGCGTTCTTATGTGGTCTTTTCTGTGCTCTTATATAAGTGTACTCTTCTCTATACGTATACTCTTATGTATGTGAATTAATTAAATTTATGCGAGTTTATGTTAAATTTTATTTAAAAAACAAAATATCATCTTATTATTTATTAGAAAAATTACTCTTATTTTCAATTAAAATCAGAATTTTAATGCAACAACACCTACAGTTATTTAAATCTTCTACATCGAGCGTCAAATATTTTTCTTATTTTTCCGTTTAACCTTTACAAACTTATCATTTTATGGATAGAAATGTAACTGCGAAACGTGCGTAAGTTATGCCGACTTTTTTTTTTTTTTTTGTTATTATTTAATTCTAAAATAGTACAACAAAGAAAACCGAATATTTTCATCGATTAATCGGAGGTAATTTTTAGATAAAAGTAAAATTAATTTTATATAAATTTAGATATCTGCACGAACGTGTAAAAATTAACGTTTACGAATTTAGAAATTCAATCACGTTTCGCGGATCTGTGTTAGCGAGTATGAAACATTGTTAAGAAATAAAATATTTTATTTCTCTCTCTCTCTCTCTCTCTTTTTTTTTTTTTTTTTTTTTTTTTAATGCTTGCTTTACCAATTTTTTTGTTTCTTCTTTTTACATGTAATATCCCACTTGCACCTGCTCATGTTTCGTAACCCAGTTTATCTGTTTTGTGTCTATTGTTGGCTACTTCGAACTGACAACCACTTTTACGCTATCAGGAAATCATTCTTGGTTTTCTTTTTTTTACCAGGTGT
This sequence comes from Androctonus mauritanicus, assembly GCA_011317285.2. Taxonomy (NCBI): domain Eukaryota; kingdom Metazoa; phylum Arthropoda; class Arachnida; order Scorpiones; family Buthidae; genus Androctonus; species Androctonus mauritanicus. Next base: position 12,858 of record WUQG02401455.1, on the reverse strand, counting down.
TTCTTTTTAAAACGAACTTATACAATGTTAAAATAATAAAAATTATTATTATTATTATTATTATTAAAGCCCTTGTACTTTATTACCATAGCGTGCAAAACTTTATACATTATTGCAGCATCGGAATTTGTTATTAGACACGTCAAGTGACTGATATTGTTACTATAGCAGCACGTTAATTCCCAAATTATTATTTTTTTTTTACATTTAATGCTTCTATATTGAATTTTCTCAAGTATACTGCGTAATTTTGAAAGGAGCTTATACGTCACTCATGTAGAAGTTAATAGTTTATCAGATTTATTCCTCTTTGCCATGCCTGATAAGGCAGAACGATAGCGTTTTAATAATCATTACTCGATGCAAAATTGAATTGTTAAGTCCAGTGTGAAGGCTGTTGTTGTGAATATTACGTATTATATCTACTTTAATCGAAGAAACATCACAAAACTGTCATCTTCCCCCACTCTTGTCTTCCCCGAGTTATCTTATGTTCTTAAAGTAGAGAATATGCATATATATTTTTTTTACTGTAATGGTTTCGTGACTAAATTTGTTTACTATTACATAAAGTGCGTAGTTGTTTCTATATTAGTACAAATATCAAAAAATGAATAAATATTTGACTACATGACATTTTAATAGAAAGAGAAGGATCATAATATAATAAAAAACATTAAATAGTTTATGTAGATTAAGTTTTGCGTTCTGCTGTTAGTAATGTCAGATTATGTTTTTGTACTAAACATGCAGCATTTTTCTACTGTATGTATAACAGCATTACCAATATTATGCAGTATTCGATGCTGTATGATTTTCAGCAGCAAATATTAATATTATTGTTGTTATACAATATTTGATGATATTCACATTACCAACATTATGGTAATGTGAATAATATCATCACTACTTACGTTACCAACATTATACGGGCAAATACTTAGCGTAAATACTCAGTGCTGATATTCATTGCAGATACTTAGTGTAAATACTCAATCCAAATATTTTACCAACATTATAATGTTAATGTAAATATTTACGCTGTTGTTCATTCATATAGCGATAAATAGTGTATAAGTTTAGCGCAAAGAATCAATTATCATAAGTTTATTTTTATTATATACAATGATTGACAACTCCAAACACTAGCTGAAACAGTAGTTGGTAAATACTTACGTTATCATCATTATACGCTTCAAATATTTAGTTTAAATATTCAGTGTAGATACTTAGCATAAACACTCAGTGTATACACTTAGTGTAAGTATCTACATTAAGTGTAAATACTTAACGTAAACACTCAGTATAGATACTTAGCCTAAATACTTAATATATATATTTAGTGTAAATACTCAGCGCAGATACTTTACATTAACATTATAATATTAGTAATGTAAGTATCTGCGCTGAGTATTTACGCTAAGTATCTACACTGAATATTTAAGCTAAGTATTTGCGCGTATAATGATGGTAACGTAAGTATTTACCAACTAATGTTTCCAGCTAATGTTTGGAGTTGTCATTCATTGTATATAACAAAAATAAACTTGTGATAATTGAGTCTTTACAGCAGTATTTGCTGCTGTATGAATGAATAACAGCGCAAATATTTACGCTAACCTTACATTAATGTTAGCGTAAATATTTGCGCTGTTATTCATTCATACAGCAGCAAATAGTGCATAAGTTTAGCGCAAAGACTCAATTATCACAAGTTTATTTTTGTTATATACAACGACTGATAACTACAAACATTAGCTGGAAACATTAGTTGGTAAATACTTACGTTATCATCATTATATGCGCAAATACTTAGCTTAAATATTCAGGGTACATACTTAGTGTAAACACTCATTGTAGATACTTGGCGCAAATACTTACATTATCAACATTATAATGTTAATGTAAGGTTAACGTAAATATTTAGGCTATTATTCATTAATACAGCGAAAAATATTACATAAGTTTAGCGCAAAAACTCAATTATCACAAGTTAATTTTTATTATATACAACGACTGCCAACTCCAAACATTAGATGGCAAATATTAAAATGCATAAATACCACGAAAACTTTACTGAATTATAAGCAGAAGTATATAATTAACAATACATGTTTAAGTATTTAATAACAGCAGAATAGGGTTGCCTTGAACACACAGATTTATTTCGATATTAACAAGATTTGTTATACTATAACATCCATTTTTTATTACCACAACGCATTCTTGTACGGCAAAAAGAAGGTAATAATTCTTATTCCTCTTGTGCGATCTGTTAAGCACACTTAGTCGATTGATTTGTTATTGTAGACGCATTGTGTGTGCACGTTGAAGATCCGCTAGTTTATTTGATTGGTTATAACAAATTCGTATTGTTAAAGTCTCGCAAATAAAATCTTGTTAACATCTGATCCGAGAAAATAAGAGATGTTTTTCCACCTTTCTTTTTCTCCTTACATTTTTTTTTCCTCTCCCTCCATTTAAATGTAACACGGATATATTGATTGTAGTTCACTTGCAAAAGATTTTTTCCCATTTCCTTTTCTGAATAGAATTTCATTTCAACAAATCTTATATATAAAAGTATGACATGAGTAATAGCAGATAGAAAAATCTGCTGTTGAGATTTTTTTAAAACTCTTCTTCTTCTTAGGGGAAAAAAATATTCTCTAAGAATATAGTGTATATTCAGAAAAAATATATTTTTAGTAAAAAATATTAAAGTTCAAAACGTATACATTCTATCAATAATAATTAATTATTATTGATGTACTAGTTTGTTATCAAAATTGCAGTGCTAATATTTAAAATTATTACCATAACGACAAGGTTATTAAATGCAACAACATCGAAAACAATTGAATTTTATAGATGCAATATATTATTTTGTTTAGTTAGGTAGTTAAAATTATTTATATAATTAATTTTTTGTACATCTACCTGGTTATTAAATTTGCTACTGTACTAATCCCTCAACACGCAATACGTATTAAATAGATCATTTTACTGTTGCTATAGTAGTACTGTTGCTGAAAGTCAACTTTGTATCAATCTCTCCACATATATAAAATCCATTTCTTTATTTTTTCGTTGATATTTGTATCTATGCGATGATATAGATTTGTTAGATATGTGTATAGTATCTCTTAAAATATCAATTTTGGATATATTCTTTTATATATACCATTGCTCAAAATGTTACTATTGTTAATATGCAACTGAAGTCACGTCCTTGACCTACTCCACATATTCTTAACAGATAAAAGGAGATATATGTGATTCTATTTCACCTTTTTCTGGATGCTTTCCAAACATGCCGAACTTTTGCCATTTAACATTTATCAGCTTTTAATTGCAAATTAATTAATTAGAAAGTACTAATGAACGATTAATAAATGCATTAGGTAATAGCAATATTTATTACTTAAAATAAAGTGGAAGTATTAAATAAGTAATTCTCATAAACTGATTATTTTAAGAAAGATAACTAAATTTATAAGTATCCTGCAAGAAGTGATTAGTAATAGATATCTTGATAGTGATAATTTTTATGAAAATATTGTAAACGATCAACAATGGAAATCTTGATAATGATCAGTTTGTGAAAATATTATAAATGATCAGCAAGAGAAATTTTGATATTGATCAATTTATGAAAATATTGCAAATGATCAACAACAGAAATTTTGATAGTGATCAATTTGTGAAAATATTGCAAATGATTAGCAACAGAAATTTTGATAGTGATTAGTTTATGAAAATATTACAAATGATCAGAAACAGAAATCTTGATAGTGACCAGTTTATGAAAATATTATAAATGATCAGCAAAAGAAATTTTGATAGTGATCAGTTTGTGAAAATATTGCAAATGATCAGCAACAGAAATCTTGATAGTGACTAGTTTATGAAAGTATTGTAAATGATCAGCAACAGAAATCTTGATAGTGACCAATTTATAAAATTATTATTATTATTAATATAATAATAATAACAGGAGTAATTCCTCACACACTACACAAAAGCCTCAAAACGCTAGATCTACATCCCAAGACATACATAACATTACAAAAGGCATCACTACTCAATACATGCAACATAATAATAAAGTTTCTCATCACTGACACAGATGGTTAGTTAACACACAAGTAAACATTTCAAGTAGCTATATCTTGACTCTTGTCCGACATAGCACTTCGCTCCGGAGTTATTCCTTGCTCACATTGATAAACAACTTAATAATATAATAATAATGATTATTATTATATTATCGTTATCTCTTTTTTGATATTTTTGCATATATCATTCTGAATATTTTGTATTATCCTGCACAGCTATTAAATCAAAACTTGAGATATGCATAATAATATATAGATCTACGTTCCGTTTTATCTTATCGATATTATTATATATGCTAGTAACAGAACATAATGCAAAAAATTTTCTTATATAATTTATCAGAAATTTCTATCACATATAACCATAAATTTAAAAAAAAAAAAAAATTTATTCACCTATAAAATTTCCTGAACTACTTTACACTTTATCTTAATTTCATATTAGGGAATTAGATCTCTAAACCATTATTCACAAATGTATAAAAATATCGTAACCTAAATTACTAATGAGACTAGGTAATATAAATCTTACGAAAATAACAGAATAATTAATTATTCTGCAGTATTGTTTCTCATTTTTGTAATGTTTTCGTTTAGTAAATTATTAAACTGGTAAGTCATATTCTGTTTATGTGTCCTTGCATTGCAATGTACCAATATTTAATACAGTTAATAATAATTTGTCTCATCACTAGATGGCAGAACAATTCAATAAAGAAAATTTGAAATAATTTATTTTAGTAATTTTCATAATTACAGTGTAAGCTTGAAAAACTTAAGTAAAAATGATTTTAACTGCATTTATGTGAGTAATGCTGTTTTTTTTTCTGGTCAGTTAAATTGTGACTCTGCATTTCTAATCAGAAATTTTTAAAAAATTGCAAACTCGCAGGATTGATATTGAGACGATGATATATATATATATATGCCGTGTCATAATATCAAATGTCTTTTTATTCACAAAGAAAATGGAAGTGAAACTAGCAACAATCCAGAGAAACATGGAAAGATATATGTCCGGGATTCACCAGGAGAGAATGCTATTTTGATTTGTTCTCTTATCCGGAACAAACCAAAGTAGCATTCCTTCCTGGTAAATTTTGACATATAAATTTACTCACAAAGAAAATAGAAGTGAAACTAGCAACTACTCAAAGAAATATATTCTCTTATCCGGAACAAACCAAAGTAGCATTCCTTCCTGGTGAATCCTGACATGTATCTTTTACTCACAAAGAAAATGGAAGTGAAACTAGCAATTACCTAAAGAAATATGGAAATACTTGTCAGGATTCACCAGAAGAGAATGCTACTTTGGTTTGTTCCGGATAAGAGAGCGAACCAAAATAGCATTCCCTCCTGGTGAATCCTGACATGTATCTTTCCATGGTTCTCTGGGTTGTTGCTAGTTTCACTTCCATTTTCTTTATGAGTAAAAAGATATATTTAATATTATGGCACAGCATATATATAGCATCATCTCAATATCAATCCTGCGAGTTTGCATTTTTTTTAAATTTCTGATTAGAAATACAGAGTCACAATTTAACTGACTAGAAAAAAAAACAGCATCACTCACATAAATGCAATTAAAATCATTTTTACTTAAATTAAATTTTTCAAACTTATACTGTAATTATGAAAATTTCTGAAAAAAATTATTTCAAATATTTTTATTGAATTGTTCTGCCATCTAGTGATGAGACAAATTATTAATAACTGTATTAAATATTAGTACATTGCCATGCACGGACACATAAACAAAATATGACTTATCAGTTAATAATTCTGGATAAGAAAACAAACCAAAGTAGAAGACATGATGGTAGTTGTTAAAAGCAATAAGTGGCCTTGGGCAAGCCATATAGTAAGATATACCGATAACCGATGAACAAAGAGAAGTATAGAATGCCACCCAAGGCAAGATAATGACATCATAGCAGTCAATGGAGAGATGACATAAGAAAAGCAATTGGTTCCCAGTGGATGCTGATTGCATGAGATTGATAGATATGGAAACTAAAGAAAGAGACATATATATCCAGCAATGGATGAAATAGAAATGATGATGATGATGATTTTTTAAAAATATGGTAAAGGGTGCTCAATTAAGAAAAATAATAATAAATATTCTAAAATAAATAAAATAGATTTTGGAAGCTGCATTAAAAAACTATACGCTTTTGAATTTTGATTTTAATTTATTACGAAGTTTTTATCTTGCAGAAGTTAAAATAAACACTTTCCTCATAGATTAAATGGATATTACAAGCAAATTTAAGTATTTTAAACAAGCGTATAACGTAGATAAGCAAATATCATAGATAACTGTTGCATGCAATTTCTAAATATCGTAAAACTGCATAGAAGTTTTTAAACAAACAATATAAATACATTTTTGAAATAATTGAACAATCAGTCTAAGGTGTATCGGAAAATATCGCTTATACATCATGTTAGTATTATGAATATTAAACTGTATGCTAATATATCAAGTATTAGTACTTGTGTAAAAGTTATGTATGTATGTAGTAGGAATCATAAGCAAGTATGCATTTTATGTACTAAATTATATTTCATCACGTATGTATCCAAATTGTATATCATAATTATGCTTTATGTTTAAACTATTCTCAAAACTCTTCTTAATATATCAAATTTTTAAAAACATGTATCTGTAGTTGATTTTTCAAGTGAACAGTTAATCGACTTATAAAGAATCTATGAAGGTTTCTTTATAAATCAATAATTATAGATGTATTTTTCATTTAATTCATAAGATTGTCTATTCGATTTTTTACTGAATTTTAAGCTGGTCGTTTCAAAATAAAAACAGTTTTTCTTCAATATAATGGAAAACAGGAATTTTTAAAACAATTTTTTTTTCATTTTCTTAAAACTTATTTCCTTTGCTTTCTTACTGTATAAGTGTTAAAACTCTTTAACTGTTAAAATAATTTTATATCTTATCAAACTTGAAGAAAAATCAATTTTGAAAATTTTGCCTTTTCTTGTATTAAATAATATAAAAAAAATTGTTTTTGAATGTCTAAATTGTGTTTTGTTATATTTAAATAAAAATATTGTTTATTTTCTATGAAAAGATATTTTTTTTATTTATAGAAACCAATAACAGAGTATAACTCAATGATGTAAGTTTTCTAGTATTATGAGATTATATTGTCTTCCTGGGAATTACAAATCCATAAGGTTCTCCAAATAATGAAGGATTTTTTTTTGTTTCATAAAGAAAAATATATATAAGAAGATATGATTCTCTTTATATACAACAATTTGTTGCCTTATAGACTACAAAATATGTTAAATCTTCCTTCTGGAAGATTTAACATAATAATTCTTCCAGATCTTCCTTCTGAAAGATTTAACATTTTTTTATAGTTTACCATTAAGCAGATTTTTTCTCCATTACTTTTTTTATCATAAACTATATGTAAATTATTCAGAATTTATATGAATATAAAATAAGTATTTTTGGGATAAGCATAATTTTTTTTGCACTCAATGTCAATTTACATTTGCAATATTTGTAAATGTCAAACTGTGTCGAATAAATTCAATAGAAAGAACAAATAAGTCATTACTTCTTACTGAACTCTTATTTTTGTAAAATATCGAAAAAGTAGCGAAATTTTTCATCAAAGTTGTTAGATGCCAGAGGATCTACAAAATGGATATTTTTCTAGAATAACTTTAAAATGGATATTTTATCAGCAATTCAAATATTCTGAAATACTAGGAATCGAATCTCTACATTGATTCGATAAGGAGTCGAATTCAGAATAATTGTAGGTTTCGATTCTCGAAATAATTGTACATTTCGATTCCTAGAATAATTGTAGGTTTTGATTTCTAGAATAATTGTAGGTTTCGATTCCTAGAATAATTGTAGGTTTCGATTCCTAGAATAATTGTAGATTTCGATTTCTAGATTAATTGTTGATTTCGATTCCTAGAATAATTGTTGGTTTCGATTCTCGAAATAATTGTAGATTTCGATTTCTAGAATAATTATAGGTTTCGATTCCTAGAATAATTGTAGGTTTCGATTCCTAGAATAATTGTAGATTTCGATTCCCGGAATAATCTGCTGAATGCTTAATCAGATACGAATACGGGTATCGGATGTTGCAAAAATGGATACGTTTCAAGACGATGTTCCGACTCTATTTGAATTCCTTGTGGAAGAGCATAAAGGGACATTTAAAATTGCGGCATCGTGTTAACGCAATGACCATAATGGAGAATGTAAATATGATAGTCATATCTACTAACCTGAGAGATATTTGCTTTTATTTTCGACATCCTTTCCTGTTCTCTAAAAAATACGAAATCGTGGGATTTTGGTATGCTAATAAAGTGTGATAATTATATAATATATATTGTACCATTGAACAGTTAGAAAATTAAACTGAGAAGAATATAACATAAACAATGTACATAAAATCGAAAATATTAACATTACTGATCAATTTTTACATGCACAAGATTACAAAAATTAATTTATTTGATATTTAAATATTTTCAACCCTCATTTAGGATTATCAACATGTTTAATACAAATCGTTATCAACATAAACCTATACCCATAAAATAGATTTCTTTACCCTCCCCATTTATATATGCTGTTTTGCAGTAGGTTTCGATTCTCGGAATAATTGTAGATTTCGATTTCGAGAATAATTATAGGTTTCGATTCCCAGGATAATTGTAAATATCGATTCGTAGAATAATTGTAGATTTGGATGTATTTTCTGGATATTTAGAATTAATATAAGTTAACTAAATAAATTCTAGCACTTCCTGTATTTCATTAATGCATGGATATAAAACTATACATCGTACAGTTTAAAGATGTTCATCTAAATATGAAAACTTATCGCTATCTATCTGATTACAGATTTTCATCAATATCTACAAACTACAAAATGTAAAGAATAATGGAACACGATATATCTTAATCTTTCCTCCAAAACTCGAGTTTAATACGAACTCTATATATTACTTTAAGAATGAGAGAGCAATTTATTCGAGTATCTTATAAACATGGTACCGAAAATAAATTTTATATCTTTGAAAGAACAATAAAATGCTTACAAAATCAAGAAGGAAATCGATTCAAATATATGATTTTCTTAAATCTTTTATGTCATTTTTTGGCGAAGCTATTCTTTTTATATAAATGGTATTTTGAATATTTGAAAGATAATCGTTTCTTTTTTTAAATTTTTTATCGAAAGTAAAAATATTAGGATCGTTTTCGGTAGTTCATATACTCAATAAAATTATTTTGAAAATTTTATCGTCGTTCTCTCCGAGTACTTTACGAAAATTTCGTTTTTTATGCATTTGGACGAGTACTGTATATTTTTTAGTTTGTTTGGTTGTTTTTGTGTTTTATTTAGGTACTTTTTTAAGTAAGAATCTAGATAATAAGATGTAAACAAAAAATATTGTTGTTTTTTACGTAATTGCATAAATGAAGTTGTAGTCATTTTATATTTCTTTTTCTTCTAAGTCAGATTTTTTTCCTTTAAGTCTCCCAGCATTTGATTCACACCCTTTGGGGGTGTGAACCAAATGCTGGGAGTATCCATCCCCTTGGGGATGTGTACCAAATGCTGGGGTATGGGATTTGATCTCCGGGTATTGGTATTTATTTTATTTGATGTATTAATTTATACTTGGGTAGTACCGCGATAGAATCTTCTTAAGGGGTTATGGTACCATATTAAACACTCCTTTGAAAGTGTGAAGTTATCAAAAGGTTAAGAACCGCTATTCTAAGTGAAGACAAAGATACATAACACGTACTGTTACGTATCTTTATCTTCACTTACTTGTTAGAAGAACAGAAAAAGGAGTTAATATTAGGATATAAAAGGAGGTATTAACAGAAAGGAGAAAAATATGCCTTTTCGTGCAAAATTCATTCGCAAATCGCAACTTTTATACCAAAACATTATCAGCCTGCAAATCAACTAAATAGTTTCTCTCAGACATATACAAATCAAATATAAATTTTTCTATTTTCTCTTACTTGTTAGATGTTTTGGACGAAAAAATTTAAATTGCTCGATTGAGTATATAAATTTTCAAACAGGATTCTTTACGCTACTGTTGAATAAAATACACTCTATTAAATTGTTTACGAGCAATTTATCTATTCCATTTCCAGTTCATTAAAACCGCGCTTGCCACAACTATAAATAAATCAAATAAAATAAAAGAAAGGATACACGTTTCCAGACGTAATGCTAGCTTTTCATCTCACATGAGTCACGACTATGTGACAGTTATTCTGCTGTCTTTTATTTATAGCTGTTTGGAGTAAATACACTTCTAAAAATTTAATTAGCGCTTCGTCTATAACATTATCCAATTTATTACTATTATACTATAAAAGCCACACATAAAATCGAATAATATAATAATAACAATACGTATTATAAAGATTATGATAAATTCTTAATATTCTTAAATATATTTGGGTCATATGTTGATTATCGAAATTCTACATTGTTCAGAAGTGAATATTGTATTTTATATATTTATTAACATAAAATATCACCACCATTCGTAATTCTAAAACGCTTCTACTATTGTCAAAAAAAAAAAAAAACCCATCGGTAAATGTGAAGATTTTGGCGATTTTATCTAGTAATCTTTGTGTAAATTAATTTAGAATTTTTATTATTTAAATATAGTTGTAAACAGGATTGCAGAGGCGGAGGAGTCAGAGGTTTCTGAATGGAATCAAAGTCGGAGTTGGATCAATTGCCATCCGACTCTGCAACCATGATTATAATGATAAATTATAACATTGTTGATCTGGTAATCATGTAGAATTTTATACAAATAAAATAGTACGTGATTGCCAGAACAGCAGTTAATTCTTCAATATTTAATCGTATTCTGTTACATTTTTTAAATAGTTTTCATCACCAATATCATCAAGAAAATCTATTTCATATTCAAGTCTGACACATGTAGTTACAGTTTAAAAGTAATTGAAATTTTTGTTTTGTCTAAATTATAAATTTTAGCATCTATCTGCATAAACTATCAAATATTTTGCAGTTATGCAATTTGAAGAATAAAACAAATTTTAGCTTAAATCTTGCTTAATTTTAGCTTAATTTAGCTTAATTGAAGTATATAAAGTATTCATGCATAATGATTAAATCGGAAATAGTTCTAATTCTTGTCTTTACGTGGCTGCATAACTTGTCGGTACAGAATTCATAAACATGCTCAATAGATCTTTGTAGATTAATTTTTATCCGATAACATACACAAGATGATACTTCTTGTTTAAGTAGTTAGTGCAGCATTTTATTTTTTAATTATTTTTTTAAAATACAGTATATCAAATATAATAGGCCTATATCTAAAATATGATTACAATAAAAATTCGTGGTTTAATTACATTAATTAATTAAATGAGTTAACTGAATAATGGCAATATTCGATTAATGGATATTCTGTTTCTTTTCAAAGCTGATGTTAAATGTCGTTTTAATAATATATACAGCATATCCCGGAGTAATGTTACTTTAAGTTCCAGAATGATGCATAATTATCTCTAAAATGTCCATAAGTCAAAAAATTTATTTTTTTCACTTATCAACGCATGTAATGCACTGCAATTACTATATATGCATAATTAACATAAATGAAGCATTTATAACTCAAAGAAGTACATAGATCTTATTTTGAAAGAGTAAGTATTCTGTATTTTCAAAAATATGCTGCTGAAGAGTCATAATTCCAAAATAAGCATTGAAACTTTGGGGAATAGTGGCAATTCGAAATGTAATAAGTCCGAAGTGCCATAACTTTGAATATGAGTGTTACATTCATATTGCACTAGTTTTATTTCACGTTCATTTACTCTTATATTTCATATATTTTCTTCACTAATTCATTCACTATATAGAGTTCAGATTATAAATTTTGGGTATTCTATATTATTTTATTAATAAGAACCACTTTAAGCATTTGTTCCTTCACTTTTCTTACGCAACTATTCCTTTTTCATCAACTTCTACCTCTCCAGTTCTTTTTTCCACAAGAAAAGCATTTCATGTATGAATCAAATTTTTCTCATATATATAGTGAATCGGAGCAAGATGATGATCGAGGAAAATACCTTATTTTTCTCTAATTCGTTAGTATTTAAACAAGTGACGATAGAAGGTGATTTTTATTATAATCTACTATAAGCCCGCCAAAAATGTAGAAAATGGCTATTATCAGATTATCAGTTGCTTTCGATATCGCTCTAATGTAGCTCTAATGTAATGTATTTTAAGTCACATGATTAAAAGTTGCATCTCACCCCGATCAACGTAAAAAATGACAAGTTTTGTTTCAGGATTAGATGCCAAATTTAAATTTTTGTATTTATAATTTGTTTTCATAAATTAAATCATAAGAACATATATTAGGACCCAAGCAGAGATCTTTGGTTCAAAGAAAGTTTAAAACTTGCAGCATAACATATAAACAGTGGAGGTATGAATTGCTTCCATGCTTCACAGATATATGGTAGGCGTATATCTACTTTACAGGATGTTAAAAAAGAGATTATAGAAAAATGACGACAAAAAATATATCATGGGCTCAAACACTAAATAATTCATTATATGTTTAATGCTAATTGTATATGAAGGGCTTAGTAAAAAAAAAACTGCTAAACGCATTTTCTATTAAATGTTTG
>WUQG02401444.1:0-17517 GCA_011317285.2 Androctonus mauritanicus | reverse complement strand
TGAAAGTTCTTCTTTCTTTGAAAAGGGTATAAGTAAATTTCCAAGAAAATGTCTAAACTTTGCGACACCCCAATCGTGACGCCGCGGCACCCCGGTTGAAAAACACTGCACTACATATTAAAAAATTTTCATCAATACTTTAAAATATTCTAATTAAAATAACAAAATAGTCTGTAGCATATTTCAATTATGATTCATCAGAATAATTTTATATAAACAGTATTTGTGCTATTAATTAATTAATAAAAATAGATACAATATTCTAAAACCTGACTGCATACAAAATGAGTTCATTTAAAATCGAAACAACCACCTGTTACACTTTATCGAATAAACTTCCAAGAAATTCAACAATTAATGAAAGAAAAAAGACAATAAAATACTCTACTTATATGTTCTAAACGTTAATCCTGTTCTCTGTCATACCTGTTTCAGTTCTGTACCTGCCACTCTTCTCAACAGCCATTATTATCAATAAAAAGAGATTTATGACCAACAGATCAGTAGGCTTTTACTATCTTCTTCTTTATTTATTAAATTGAAGTACATTATTTTGCTTTTAATTAATTACTATGGTTTTAATGTTCAAATATATATTTTAAATTTTAAATTATAATTAAAAAACGTAAATTAAAAGATTCGTCATTTTTCAGTATACTTTTGAATTTGTAAAATAGCATCTGATTGGTTTAACATGTTTATAGCATCGATAATATAATACTATATTAAGAAAAATATATATATAAAACTAAAAGATGATAAAATATTTATGCTCATATTATTATTATTACTATTTATTATTAAATAATATCATCAATATATTCGATATTTTTGGCGATTTAAGTGACTTTTCAAATACTTTTAACGATCAAACAAAAAGATAAAATATATATCATGTGACTTGTTGCTATGACAACAATAATAACGCTAACATATTATCTATCTTTCTGATCATTATATTTCCTTTGGCAATTTTTACACGAAATTATTAAATAAATAATTTTTATATAATAATTAAAAATAATCTTTAATTTTTCATTTTCTAAAATTTGTTCATAAGTCTATAAACACGCAAAACTTAGAAGATTTAAGTTTTTTAGAAAAAGACAAAAAGAAAATTTATAAATTTAAGAATAAATATTTATATTTTAAATTTTGTTAGTTTAACGAACCTTTTCGCTTTCTAACTCTTCCATTTGATCTTTAAAATTTTGAACATTGCTAATAAGCGACTGCATCTACAAGTTCCTTTACATATCATTTCATGCGTGCGCATTATCACATGACGAAGTTATCGTCAAGAGAAATAATTCGAATTAATTAAAATTAATTAAAGTAATTCAATTCATGCTGATTAATTTAATTTTGCATATTATGTATGTATGCACCATTCATTTGCGTTATTTGGTGTAATAATAATAATAATATATAACGCAAAATTACGCAGTGTACGTTAGAAATATCGTTGCTATAGAGATGATAATTGAAAGAAAAAATTATATAGGCCTATATTTTTAGCGACATTTGTCCTATACATATTTATTTTCTTTGGTTTCAAATTCTTATAAAAGCTTATGTAGCAAATAATTTTGAATTTTAAAATTTTAACAAACATTGTTTAATTAATAAATTTTCAGTTTAAGAATATTTCAGGGGAAAATAATTTAAAATTAGGGAAAAGAAAAAAAAAATGAAAATTATGGAAATTTCTCTTTAAGGAAATTTTTTCTAATGGAAAATTAGATATTAAAAAGAGAGAAAACTTTCAAATTTTTAATGATTTTTTAACATTTTTAATATTTTTTCCATAATGCTAAATTAGGGAATTTTTCTTTAAAGAAAGCTTTTTTTAAAATAAAAAATATTAAGAAAATTAAAACATTTTAAAAAATTACAAAAACTTTAACAAATTCGCACATTATTTGGAAGAAATGGAAAAAATAAAATTTAAAAATATTCCCTAAGGAGAATTGCACAAATTCTCCATAATTTTCTTTAATTTCTTTTCCCAAAAGGGAAATTAAAGAAATATATCTTTAAATAGGGAGAATGTTACAAGCAGTGAAAATTTTATGGAAAGTTTTTTAAATTTAATTTTCTCTCTTAAAAATATCTTTTAATATAAAAAAATATATTTTATTTACAAATAATTTCAAATTAAAAAAAATCCTACATATCAAAAATAGAAAGTCTCAATTCCAGTTCTGAAAAATAATTTATTCTAACTGAAAGCCAGATAATTCATTGTAAGAATTTTCCGGAAATATTAAAAAACATTTTCTTTTTTTACTATGCTATTGGCGTTTTCAAAGAGATAAATATGTTTATATAGTAGGAAAATCTGATCCGAAAATATCTCTCCTAGGAGTCATTTTTTCCTTTAAAAACAAGACTGATCATATCATAAGCTTGGATTTGATCATAAGCTGATCACGGATTTTTCCATAATATGTTTTTTTTTTTATTAGTAAAATTCGAAACTGAAATTGAAGTATTAATAGTCAAATTTCATCGTACAAAATGACTGTGCATTTAGGAGTTGCGTGCTTTCTGTTCAATGATTTGTATTTCGTGCATGCAAAATTAGTTGATAACGAAATTCGGTAGTTTTTCCTATCTGTTATTTAAAATAACATCAGAAAAACAAATTTAGTAGTTTATTCAAAATATTTTCGTTTGTCTTTAACGAGGTAGATAATGGATATGTATGGATTTTCTTGTTAATAATTGAGATTGATTGAATGTGACAGTTCTCGTTTCTTTGGTTATTGCGAATAATTTTCTCGTTTTATTTTATTATTAAATAATGTAAAACATAAATTATCCATTTTTTAAAAATAATTTATGATGTACTGTATAGTAAAAATTGTATCTATATTAATATATCACGTTTTTTCCGACCGACATTTATGTAGCAATTTTTTCAGAAATTGGCTCCTGGCCATACTTGATATACTTCATAAGAGTTATTTCTATACGCTATTATGTATATGAAAATACATTTAATAATCAAGAGAAAATTAGAGAAAATGGATGGAGAAGATAGGAGAATTTTAAATTCGTGAAGAGAGGGGGAAAAAAGCAAAGATCACTGCGTCTTTGAACACGATTATGTTGATATATAGAGTTTGAAGGATATATACTTGCAGTATACTCGTCACGAAAGTTTTTCACAAATTCACTTTCTACGGAAGTGCTTTCTATTACAGGAAATCACGTGATCAGAAAGAGAACTGTAACTCTCTTCACCGAGGTTACGTGTTGTCATCTAAAATTTAACAATTGTTGCCTGGATAACACGATGAATATTTTATTTTACTCTTATTTATGCTTTGTCAGTTTTTTACAGATACAGTTAAGGTTTTGATTAAATTTAATATTATAATGTTAAAAAATAACGTTCGATTTCAAACAAGCAAATAAATACTGTATGACGTCTTGAATATTTTACTTTTGTAGATGATTATATAACAAATGGTTGTTTATCAACATTTTAAAAATATTTTGGAATTTTTTACGATAATATTTACGATTTTAAAAAATTTTCAATTGTGTAAACACATAAAATACGTTTTCCTTTTTAACTAAAAAAAAACACATATATAGAAACAATTAAGATGTAATAATACGAGGTAAAGAGCAATAAAAAATAGATAATGTTAAAAAATTCAATTTATAATAATGATTTGCATGAAATATTAGACTATACTTAAAAAATTCATGAAAATAGTAGAAAGTTATTATTATTTTTTATCATAAAAGCATAAAAATGATTCGTTGTTTCTATTGTTCGAAGATGCTCTATGACATCATAAGAGATGACATTGTGATGTGGAAATCGGACATTTCCTAGAGATATCATTAGTGATGTCATATTGCGATGTATTTATTACGTAGTTGGTGTATATAATTTGAACATAACTGATTAAAGTTATAGATGTAAATTTTGGACAAAATTTAATGTCATTGAACAATTTTAAATTCTAAATTTTTATATACAGTATTTGTTAGAATTATTTAAATGCTGTGAGCGTAAGAAAAGAAGAAATTTTTTAAGACAGATTGTATTTTTATTGTTGTTTATTGCGAAAAGACGAAACAAATTCTAGACAGATCCGAAAAATTTGGTCAGAAACATCTTTTCTTATTGAATTCTCAATCATGAACACAAGGGAATTGTCACGTTTCCAAATCACAATTCAATAAGGAACAATCATTCTTTTCGTATTCTCTCAAAATAAATTGCATTTTCTTTTATACGTTTCCTTACTGACATTTAAAATTTTTTTAAAAAAAGAAAACTCGTTAACTTTTTTGAATTTTAAAATTAATCGATGAATAATTTTAGTCGTATAGTTCTTAATTTGCCTTCATCCAGCTTATCTACTCTTTCGAAACATCACAGTTCTCTCATTAACGCCAAATTCCCCTTTAGGCTGCTTTGATAGATTAGTCTATCATATTGCGAATAGTTTATGAATAATTGCAATTTCTCTTATCTCAGCAAATCGTCTTTATAAAAATGAGTTTCTTAATTGAAAGAGGTCTAAAAAAAAAAAAAAATACATATTTTTATTTTTATGCATCGAAAGCAAGTCCCGATTTAAGTGCACAAATTAAATAAATTTAAGAGGAAAAATAACAGCAATTAATGCGGTTTAATTAATGGTTTCTATAAAAATTTAAGATCGATATATATATATATATTTTCTTCTTACGTCGAGATTGCGAGATGTTTTCTTTGCCAAATGCTATTTACCAAACTAAAGAACTTAGTCTGAAAAACAATCCTTTTAAGTAAACTTATTAATGATTTTTCTAACCGCAAGAATTTTTTTTTTGTTCACAGGACAATATAGACTACATTTAATTAATAAAAACAAAATTTAAATAAATTACAGTCTCGTTTTTCTTACAAACAAGAAAATTCACAAATAAAACTGCACATAAATATATTAGCCATTTGAAAAGATAATTTAAAAAAATATACTTATCTGTGATTATTTCATTTAAATTGCTTAATTTTTTATCATAATAAAAAGAATAATTCTTGTTTTTTCATCAATAACTTGCTACGACGTCAAAAAAAAAAAAAATAAATAAAAAATAATATTGATGTTCCTATGGCTACTAAGAGCAAAATTTTAAAATTTATGACCATACGTACACACACTCACGATCTAAAATGCCTCAAAACATGTTCAAGATGTTTAAAAATAGCTATTTATTGATAAACTTTAAAATTTGTTCATGAACAAAATTTAAGATAATCTGTGTTAGCGAAGTGAAATTTTTGTGTCAATTAATAAGCGAAAAAATAAAAATAAGATGAAAGGTTGATTATATTTTTATTGAGTTCGATTAAAGCTATGATGCTACTGTATATCAGCGGATGATATATAATGTCACATGTTGGTATTTATAGGTCGTATATATAAATTGTAAAAAGTCAATCGTATCTCTTGGGAGTTTCTAAAAGCTCGTAGAGATATTTACTTCTGTTAGTTTTTAAAATATGATAACAATAAAAAACAAAATAAAAACGATATAGCGGTTTCGACATCATTGCTTCTTTGAAGCAATCAAATCTTTAAACGCGATTGATATAAATCTACTGGTGACGTCATATTTTTATTCATTATAAAGATTCACAGAACAATCGAATATTATCATAATAATAATAAGAAAAAACAAAATGATAAGTTTTGGATCATATTTAATTTTGTGATCAATAAGGCAAAACAAATTCTGCATATAGCAGTTACAGAACAAAGCAGTTAAAACAACATAAATGGTTACATCACGTTAAGAACAGCTTGATTAATTCACAAGTTTTGACATATTATTATTCGAATACACAGCAAAGTTAATAAATTAATATTTACATCAATTTTAATTATAATTAATGGGACGTTAAATAATATTTATTAATAAGGTTATGAATAATGAAATTCGTTTGTTATTTAATCGTTATGCCATCTATCGAGTAAAACAATAATTAAATTAAAATAAAATTTCCGTATAGATTTATCTAAAATACTGGTATGTTTTAATTGAAAGAATTTTATTTTATTTTTAATTATTTTTTTAAATTTGATATTTAGAGTTTACGTAGAGAAATGGTCACGTGAATATTTGGAAAAACTATGCATGAAAGAAATATTAATTTTAAATCATGTAGCAATTCATTTCGTGGTTCTACCGGTAGAAATTCAATCGATCGTTAGAATGACAGTCGTATCAGAGTGTAGAAGAGCCTAAGGCGTTCGTAACCATAGCAACAAGATGATGTGGAACAAAGAATGTTGTGGATGGATCTTTTGTTGTTGTTATCTGTTTTTTTTTTTAATATGATAAAAAATCACCTTTGCTCAGACAAAAAACTACAGTGCTGATATTATATAAGCACACTTGTTTAACATAAAGAAAATGATACAGTCCGTTAATAACTCTCCTCATTGCGACATTTTTTTCGTTTTTTTATTTTGTCATGTAAGCTCGAGTTAATGATTTCTTTTGATATTTTCAAAGCTTCTGTTGGTAGAAAGTAAGAGGGAGAGAGGAAAAAAGCTCAGCATGTAACCTTTGACCTTACGGAATGGAACCGAAGCAAGGTATTACGGCAGGCGTATATATCCCGAAATTACGCGATTATATTGCAGTAAATATCTAATTTTTACTCATTCTTTTAAATTTTGGCGTGTTAAATCGTTTTATCAAACGTAAATTAAGGCGAATAATTTCAAATATTGGATCAAGAACAACGACGGATCTGCAAAAACCGCATCGCTGTTGATTGAAGTAATATAAATAAATCTAACGGGTGTGTTTATTGAGTTCGATTAACGATAAGGATAGTTTAGATCTGATTGAAAAAACATCTTTATATATATATATATATATATATAGTACGAAGGTCGTTCGATAGATAGATGGATGCAATTTTCTATACATCCGATATTTATCATAAGATGAAAATATCAATAGAAATCTCATAATCCGATTGAATGCATTATATTACGAGATTATAACTCACGATTTTCTTGAAGATGGAAGCAGACTATATCGAAATATATATAATATAAATAAATAATAATAATAATAATGGAATTTATTTTCGCTATAATCCAATTTATATAAGTCTCCAGAAAGTACTTCCTAATTTAAAATTTATGGAGATTTATTTTTTTCTTTTTAAATAACTCTATCCGTTTCTTGACAACTGAACTATCACATGATAAACAATGTCAAATCAAAAGCAAAAATTTCAAATTGATAAAGAAAAATCCACGTCAAATTTATTGAAGACAGGAAATTTATACTCAACCATTCTACAGACAATAATGTTAAAATTCTTGACATCTGACATCTTTATCCTCGGAGGAATTTGAAAACATTGGAAAAATCCCAACCATACTTGTATAGAAGTACGGTAGAGAAGCAGAACTCATCTAACTTATAAACTTATATAAATGATAATCATGCAAAACTTTTATATATATATTTAATTAAATAAATCAAAAATATTAAGGAGAAAAAAATAAGTAAATTTTTCATGACTACTATAAAACTTGTAGATAAAAAAATATATAAATTTAAAAGATTAAAAATTTAATTAGGCTACTAAAAATTGATAAAAAAAAATAATCTCATAAAAATTATTTTAATATTTAAAATAAAAATCGATTTTATTCTTGAATATTCAGAAATAAATTCCACAAATACCGTTATTAATTTCAAGAAATTTTTCTAATTTTTATTTTCTATCAATTTAAAGGGAATTTGTAAAATTTATAAGACATAATTAAAATCGTTATATCAATTTTTTTAATTTTTTCTCGTTAGTTTAAAAGTATTAAATTTTTAATACGAATAAAATTAATTTGTATAAGTCGATTTAAAAATATATAAATATATTAATTTTTAAATTTTTAATTTTGTTAATTTTCTCGAATAATTCTCGATAAATTTTGATATTAATACCAACTTTATCGAATATATAAAAATTGGAGTAAAATAGGCCGAAGTGTTATATTTTAAGATATTTAATTTAATTTTATTATTAAAACTTACGTTTAATCTATAGAAAAAATCTATAAATTTGTTTCTAGATCGATAATTCGTATAAAAGTTATTATTGCATTATTAAATGACAAGATGCTTCTCTCTATCTCTCTTTCTCTCTTCAACTCCAGTTGAACTATCAAAAATAGAGTGAAAAGCACTTAAGATTATTTGATAGGAATAGTTTGACAGTTTGATATTCTATTCATGAAGAAAGAAAGAGAAAAAAAAATGATAATTTATTTTAATCTTCCAGTTGTCATTGATACTCCGAACAAAAGTTTGTAACTTAATCATATCGAATAATATTAACAACTCTAATATTTCTCTCTCTCTATTTTTTTATTCCATTTCCGCTACTCAAAAATTTCGATTTATATACTTAAAATACCATTAAAGTATTAAAATTTTAAATCGGCATTCATAAAATTATAGAAAAAATAATAATAATAATGCGACCTTCAAAAAGTTGTAGAAGGAATGGAAAAAGTAAAATACTATATAATATAGTTATTAAAGATTTCTATAAATAAAATATCTAAAAGATTGCTCTTAATGTACTTTAAATTTTAAAACTTTTTCGGAATAATCGTTATATTTTTCATTCTTAGAGAATAAAAATATCTTTTTTCTGACGGATTTCATGAATATTTTCTGGTGATGCTAAAGAGATTTGAATAGAAAACTAATTTAGTTTCTATCTGTTCTCACAAAACTCTGACTGAAATGTAAAGCGTAGGCTTTTTGATGTTATTTTAAAATAAGTACAGTGCACATTATTTAATTTCTAATTAATAAAATAATATTTATAAACGAAGAGTTATAAAATTTGATATTTTATTGTTTTTAAACGATTGATTCTGGTTTAAGATGGAAGTAAGAATTAGATGTGGTTTTAAAAGTTTATTACGCTTAGAGAAAATTAATGATCGAAGTTTAAGATTAAACTTACAAGTTAATAAGACTTCAGACAAATTAAAGCAGAAGCCGTTCTTTAAATTCTCGTTTTAATTAATACGTTGTGGCAAAAGAATGGTTGCATTGTCTTGTAAATAGCGTTCATCTTTCATGCAAACATAAAATAATTATTTATATAATTTTTCATTAGTAAATAATAGGCGTTCACGTATCAGAAAATGGTTCCTGAATGCCGGCTTAGTGATTTACTTGGTGGAAAAAAATTCTTCACGTTCATTAAATTCGTTAAATTCGTATATAAAGTTATTTTAATTACGTTAATTTTCACATATTTTTTAATAACAAAAATTTACAAAATTATTACTCGTTAAAATTTAATAAATATTGCGAATCTTTCGTTTAATGTCTTATTAATTTAATAATTTTTACGCGAATATAAGACGTTTCTGTAAATTTTAATTAAAACGTTTTATTAAGAGAGAGAAAGAGAAGAAAAAAAAAGAGATAAAGTAATAATTAATTTATTTTTTCTGACCAAAAAAAATATATCGGTGTTTATAATTTTCTCATATAAATAATTTAGAATGAATATTAAGTAATTATATCGGAAAAAAATATTCACAGATAAGAAAATCGTATACATTTTTCACACTATAACTCATTCTTATTGGATAAAAACATCATAAATATGCATGACCATTCTGAAACGCAATAAATAATAATGCTGCGAACTATTTTCAGTAACCCATATTAACGTTAGCAAAAGTCACAATTTCAAAGTTACATTATCGACTTAAGTTATTTAAAAATATGAAAAATGATTCGAAAAATTAAAAAATAAAAAAGAAATAAAAATTCAAAACTTAATTCACTTCGCTAACATGCAAGAATCAAATATGTACATCATAAAATATCAAACTCGTTTTATAGTGAAAAATAATCATGCGAATTTGCGTGTCTATTACCAAGATTTTTCTTGTATCGAAAATTGTTAAATTTCTATTAGTATATAGAAAAATAGAATATAGGGAATATTACTATTTCGGAAAAAAAATAATAATAATTCGCTTTATTAATATTTTTTTAATTGTAGATTGGTTTTTTGCATAAAGAAATTTTTCGCTACTCTTTTTTTCTTTTCGAGATTAGAGAGAAATCGATACGCGAAATGCGATTGTGTAACTCATTAAAAAAATTAACATTTCGGTATCGTTTGAGTTTTATTTAATGTTCGAAACTGGGTAAAGATATGATTAACTAAAATCTGTAACCATTTTTATACGTCATTTTGGTGTTAGAGAAGTGTGCGAGCAATGAGAATGACTTCAATTACTTTAACTGTATTAAATGTGAAACGTGGGATATTTATATGTAGTCTTTCGGTAATATGTGTGTGTGTGTGTGTGTGTGTATAGTAGAAAACGTTCTGAATGCAATTCACGATATAGCCACACCCATCAATGCAAGACATTGCTTCACGCCCTACAACCTTGCTTTTGTTAAAACCATCCATGATCCCTTTTTTTATTGTTCTTGTTGTGTGTCCTTCTTATGAAACTTTTCTACATTTATTAAATTAAGGCAATTTCGTAAGTGCAATTTATACAAACCGTTTCCTTTAATAATATTAAGTCTAAATCATTAAACGTTTGATTTATTTTTAAGATTTTTTTACTGCAACCAGTTGGTGACTTGTAGTGAAAACTGATTTACAGGCTCAATTCGCTTTCGTTAATTAAAATATAACGTTATACACTAATATAAATATATTACTGTTTAATTTTTTTTTTCATAAATATAAAAAATAAATATATAATTAAAAATAAACATTTGATATATATATATTTATAATTTGAACCGTATTATTCGTGTCAAAACTTGAATCATTGATAAAGGTATTAAGATACGTCTTCAGTATCTCTTTCTTTATTTTTCGCAGCTTCTCGGCATCGGTCCAACATTGAAACCACCTGTTCCGTTATAAGTAATAAGAGAAATTTTTGAAAAGGAAAAGAAAAAAAAGAAACTCACAGCAAACTGATCGTTGATGTTGGATTTGTCAGATTGTTGTGCATGTCCTGAACCGGATACGGGCAATTCTCGGATTTTACCCGAGATGTTGGCGGATGCAGATCCACTGGTGTAGTTCATTGGTACTCTCTGACAGTCTGGTAGCACACACACACTGGAGCATCTGGGCCGCAACAGCGCTACTGGTGGCGAATCTGCAAACTCCCCGTCGTCATCAAAAACGCTAGATGATGATGTGATACATTCCGAAATATTCATACTAAAAAGTGGAATTTTAAAAATTTTTATCCATTAACCCGTAACATTTTTAAATAAATTTTCTAAAAATATATTAAACTACTCTTACCGCTGTAAAGATATTTATCACTCCGTAATTAATTCAACCTAAATAGATGCATTGTAAAAAGAATAATGAGGCTTTTAAAGTTGGTTACAGAGAGAAAAAAAGAAAAGAAATTTATGACCGACATGATAGTTTGTGTGAACAAATCGAATAACGGGAATAAAAGAACGGAGAAAAAAAATTTCGTTATTGATGTGTGATAAGAAAATTACACAATTGAAATTTTTGAACCAGTATTTTATATTTTCGGAGAGAAGGAAAAATAATAGTAAATTTTTATGTCTCCTTGCAAAGAAATTCTACGTCCTCTTCGGTAAATTAACTAGAAAAATGACCAAAAATCACGATTATATATATTATAATAATTTATGCTTTACAGAAACTGTACATTTAACAAGTGTCCATAATTAAATCTAATTATGTATGTTATCTAAATTAAATTAAACGAGTTAAATTCCCTCTTTTAAAAGCACAAACATAAGTGACATTATAATTAAATTATAATATTTATAAATATTTAGAATTAAATTTATATGTTTAACCTGGTAGCTTAGTTTTCTATTTAATATTCATATATTCATTTAATTATCTACCTTTTTTATTATTAAAAAAAAAACGTGTAATATAGATCAATATATGCGATCAAGTCGTTGTTCTGGCTAATTTAACAAATTATTAGCAACATTATCTTCTAAACGCGCACCATTCTGTAATTTAATGGAATGTCACTTGGGAATGTTCCAATTTAAGAATTTTAAGATAAACAGTAACTTTAGCGTATTTATTATTAACAATTATCTAGCAGTAAAGTAGACACGAAGAAGAATTATAACGTAGTTTACTTGTAGTTACAACAAATCTTTATTTAGTTATCTAACGTTTTTATTATTTTATATACTGTATGAAGTGGAGAATTTGATGTTGTTTTTATCAGAAAAAATGATGATATATTTTTTTTTCTTTCCTTGCTTGTTTCTCTGAGAGATAACTTCTTCTTCGTTTGGCTAGACGTGTTCTCCAGTTTCAAAATTGACCTAATTCAGTTCGTTAAGTATAACTGACTGCTAAATGATCGTCAGAATCCAATCAGTTCCGTTACTCGAGAAGACAGACCTCAGATTGTCGGTCTCAGTTAACTGGCTCACTAATATGGTTCTCTCTGTTCTTTGCTGACAAGTAATCAATCGCAGAGTTTCTAGCGTTAACGGTATTCTAAGACATTAAACTGATAACTTTTTTATTTCCTTTATTTAAAATACCACTAAATGGATATCCGATATATCTACCATCATTTGTAAGTATTCCAATGACTTTGATATTTTCCTAGCGAACGTGATAAGTTAACCAAATATTACACTTTCTGGATTATCGTGATTGATGTACGTTTAGGTGAAGATGGCGTGTACAGATTTTATATTAAAATAAAAAAAAAAAAAGATATTTCGGGGATTTAGTTCATCGTCTTCACGAACTGCAAATTTCTTGAAGTAAAAATAGGAAAATTTAAAAAATTTCCTGTTTAATTTTTATTTTGGAAAACAAGTTATGTTTTAAAATACCTCTGCAAGGTAGATTGCCTGCAGGTAACATTATTAAAATTGATTTTATCGTATTTCTATTTTTATTTTTCCTAAAATCAATTTTTTAACTGTAAAAATAAATTTTTCTTCTTGTGTAGTTTATTTTAATATTATGATTAATATATATGTATACCTGATATATATATAGTATAACTTTTCCATTTTGAAAATTATTGTTTCTGATATATCTTTTTGATAAATTGAGGTGCATTACTTGATGCATTTTTATGCGAAGGTAAATTATTTTATCTTATTAGATTTAGAATTGCGATGGAATAAATATAAGTTCGGATATATATATATATTGATTCCGTTAGCAAACAAGAGAAAAGCGAGGAAAAACAAATACATCACAAAATCTTAAATAAATAAACACACTTCTGAATATGTAAATGTTTATCTGGATGCTCAACTGCAGCATAAAAAAATAAAATAAAATAAATGAATATTATCAGCTACCTGTTGAAATTTTTTATTAAATATTAAATGTTCAATCCTGAAATATAGAGTAATATAGAGTATTATCCGAATGATTTTAGCGTAATAATAATGATGTTTAATTAAACTCATTAAAGGAATTCCCTGTAGAGGAGAGAGTACAATGATGCAGATTGTTGTAGCAGAAAATATAGTTTTAATCTGTATAAACTTGTATAGAATAATTCTAGCAAACAAATTTTGTGAATTACAGTTAGCTCTTTGATGTATTCAAAAATCGATTGCATAAAATTGGAATTATAGAATTGTATATGCTAGTTTTGGATAGATTCATATGTATTAAGAAGCTCGATTGCAGAATATATAAAATAATTACATCCAATTTTTGGATAATCAACAATTCTTCCATTGTTTATATATAATTTAACCGATTCTAATAGTTTAATATATCTGGGTAAAAAATATATTTTTGTTTCTCTGCATAAATTAACAAATCTATAATATATTCATGAATTATGCTAATTTTTTAAATATTATTAAATTTTTTAATAACATATGTTTTGTATAACGAAATAATTAATTACTTTTTGCGTAACTATAGATCACAATTTTTTTTTAAACTCTCCAGAGTTACGTTAAATTCTGGTTAACGAGGTACCGTGTAAAGATACATTTGTTTATGGCATCTGCATCGATGCGAGATGGAAAGTTCTACATAACGCGATGAAAATTTTTCTTACATTCAAATTTTTGGCGTAAATTCGATTTTAAAGGCGGATAAAAGATATTAAATCGAATCCAAGAAAACAAAAAAAACTTTAATTACAAAGTTCCAAACACAAAAATCTATTTAAGCTAGGTTAAAAGATTGTTTAATTAGAATGTCAGAATCATTAAATTTTATATATTAGCAATTATTACTATTAATTAATATTTTTATCGAAAATAATATCTGTAAAGACAAGAAACGTAATTAAAACATCTGCCTTCGTTAAATAATAATAATAATAATCATACATAATTATTTTCTTGTAATTAATTAACTTAAAGAAGAGGAGAGGGGAAAAAAATAATATTTCTTCCGAATAACTCATTCTGTAATAAATGGTTAATTTACGATTAAGTTGCGAATATCAACAATATGTAAACTCTGCCCTTAATTGTCATCTGTTATGTTACACTCCCCACGAATTTTATGAGTCTGGAAAGCTCCCTTGGTGGCAATAAAGTCTTCACAGGAGATGGAAATAAACAAATTTGACATCATCTACGTGCCGATCTATTATATTATTAAGAATTTATAAAATTTCATATTAAATTCGTTTATCAGAAAACATTTTTTATTTATATTTTCCATCAATGACTGCATAAATTATTATTTTTTTTATTTTTATAACTTTCTTAAGAAGACGGTGTAAAATAATTCTCTATTATTAAGTGTCGCTTAAGAGAAATTTAATTCTGTCTGAATTTTTACAACTACTTAAACACTTTAGAAATACAAACAAGAATGTTATCATCTCGGCTTATGCATTGGAAATTTTTACTAACTAATCTATACAGCATTTGTTACTTAAACGCTGAAATAATCATAAAATTAAATGCCCTTTCATTGTCTTTAAAAGTCAAAGTTTTATATCTCGAAAATGAATTATTCATACTTTCTTTATTTTATTTTTATTTTTTATATAAGAAATGGCAAAAGGCTTTCCCGGAGAACATCAAAGTTTGTGTTCTCTTATATGCATTTATACAGAATATTTTATATTTATTTACAATACACACGCAATAAAGAAATAGGCTGAATTTATTTTTGTTTTTTCGCTTTAAATTTTTATTTAAAAAAAAAACAACAAAAAACAACGTTCAAAAATTGTATAGTTATCGTCCGGATGAAGCTATAAACAATTTTGTTTATTTTTTCGAATGTTTTCCTGCATCTGTAACGACGATATTAAGACGGATTAATAATTCATGAATAAGAAAAAAAATTATTTTATTTTATTACCGTACGTATTTCTTGAATTATTCGTTTATATTCTCAATATTTATTCGTCTGATAAAGCCGAAAACATTAAAATCGTAATACACTACTTTAGCATTTTAACATAAACCATATCGATCCGTATTCCTCCTTCAAGAGAGATTTTTAAAATTATATTTTATTTTTCGAATTTTTGTGAGAAAGTTAACATCTTAAAAAAAAATAAAAAAAGGATCTAAAGATGGAGTAAATTTTAAAAACATTCGGAGATAATTCAATAATGATTCCGATATATCAATTTTGCACCGTTTAAAAGGGGTAACTTTTAATTAACAAAACTAATTTATCGCGTTAATCTATTTTAATGGAAATAATAAATTAATTAACTTAGGAAACGTTTATAGTTGTACTTGAACGAATTTCCGAGTTTACGGTTTTATAATGTTATAAGTTTCTAAGAAACAAGAGACATTACTGTTTCCTCTTATGTATGTTTTAAGAGAATTTTAATGTATGAGAAGCGATAACTTTAAACGTGGAAAAGTGGTAAATTTACGATTAAACAGTTTTATCCTTGCACTATACATAACAAAAATGCTCTCCGCATGTTAAAATCTTGCTCTCTGAGAGTTAGAATGATCGCAATATTCAAATGCAGAAATTTTTCTAGCTGTTATAATTTCAGAATCAACCCATTTAAAAGCAAATTCGTTCAAGTTTATAGCTTTTATTTTTGAAGTTCTTTCTGCCATTTCGAAAGATCTTTATTTTCCGAATTAATTTTGGAAAAAGTGAAATGTGAGATTTGGCAGGATTCCATTCCTTTTCTTGTTTCAACTGTTACAACAATAACAACAACAAAAAGTTATGTTTAGACTAAATTTACGGTTCGTTTATTTTGTCGAAACTTTAAAATATATTAGAATTATTCCGAGTTTATATAATTTTATATATGAGAATATTTTTCTTATTATTAATATTAAACATTATATAATGGCTGTTACTGATATGTTTACATAATCATGTTCGATTATAAAAGAAATCACTATTGATATCACCAATGGCATTTTAAGAGCCATTATAAGTTTAATAACTTCGCTGGAGTGAGTCGATGCTATTATAATTACATCGCAACAAACGTTCATAACAGAATAATTATAGCATAGTTTGGAGATATCTTAAATAACTTATACCGACGAAATGTTTAAACACCGAACTATAATTTTCGATTATTTTAAACAGTTACAAAAAAAATCTCGTTTTTTTAAGAACGTCGGGAAGTAATAATTCAGCTATCTTAAAGAATATTTCTATGAAATTTGATTCACGGTTCTGATATCAAAAGTTATATTTTTTATCCAATTTTGGTTAAAATTGGATAAAAATAACTGGCGCTTTATTTATTTTTTTGACAGCAAACATGATCGACGATTTCTCGAATTTTTATCAAACTATATTAAAGTTTCTTTGTAAATCATTTGTGCATCGTGTTTCTAAATTTATGAATAATGAAACTCTCAATAAATTGCTGACTACTGTTGTAAATAGTGCAATTAAAACATTATTAATCTTTGACGTAACGAATTTATATCTACGTTTATATAGCTAATGTTTTTTTTTTAATATGTTTATTATATGCATTAGAATTTTTTAGTTGCATATTGTAATTTAAATTTAAACAGATTAATAATTATATACAATATTATCATTGTTTTCAGCATATTCAATAGTAAAAAATTTGAGTAAATTTTAATAAAATCAAACCATAACAGCTGTATTGAATGATAACAGAAAGATTATTAACAAGCAACTAGAAATAAAATTCATCATAAAAGTTAAAAATAACCATCGATTACTCAAATAGAGATAACATTTAATCGATTATTTGAATAAATTTTCAATTAACGATTTCTAGGGAAAAAAATAATGTAATTTATTTAAAAATATTATTTGATTATTATTATTATTATTCTAAATCATATTTTAAAATGATAAAAACGTCTAGATAATTAACGAAATAAATTATCAAAGTTATCTTTTTAATTAATTTAATTAGCAGTTAAAACTATAAAAACAATGATTAATATATGAGTCGCTCAGAAGCCAATGCGGTTAAGTCCATTTTTTGATATTTTCTGATTTTTGTAAATTTTAATGGA
>WUQG02401433.1:0-17518 GCA_011317285.2 Androctonus mauritanicus | reverse complement strand
TTATTTTTATTAGTTATTATATATATATAATAACTAATAAAAATAATGATTAATTTTTTGATATATATATATATATATATATATATAATAAATAAATTCTCAACAAAATTAATATTGACTTATTATAAAAATAATATTTCATTTATTCATGTTAGTTTCTGTTCTTACCAATATATAAAAACATCAGTTTTCTGAAACTAAAAATTTCTGACATTAAATGTCATATATATTCTGTCTTTATATTCAAGTATACAAGGTATATGAATTTATAGAAAGAGATTTTGAAACATTAATATAAATTAAATTAAGAAATAAATTCTAATTACCGGAGGAATAGAGACTGGTTGAATATTTAATGATTCCAATACTTTATCTAACTCTTCAACCAATTCAGGATTTAAAATAACATCATATGGTTCAAGCTAAAAAATATAAAATTTAGTAAATATTATATTTTTAAATAATAATTATAAAAAAAAATGTAATTTTAATGATATTTACAAAATAAACTATGAAATATATATATTGTATTATATATTGTGTATTTTATTACATTATAAGCATTATATATTTTTAAATGTTTATAATGTAATAAAAATAATTATATACTGAGGTTACTTTTTGCACTGATTTTATTCATAAACTAAACAAAACGTATTTTCTAAGCATTAATAGCAGTCTGTATATGATGTTCAGATAAAAATTTGGATTGAAACACATCAGTTAAAAGTACTTTTGGTAATTTTAATAACCACCATCAGCTCATAACATTAAAACCTGAAAATAGAACAATAGAACATAGAGTATATTTAAAATATTAAAATTCCTTAGATTCGCTAAATTATAATTACTAAGCCTAATGTCAGAAAAACAATCTCACTTTTGCAAGATTTAAGTAACTTAATCTTTTGTATGACAAACATTTAACTTTGTGCTGTTCATCCACATTTTTGTTATAGTGTACACACATGCTTTCAGGGCCGTATGTAAAATGTTCCCATTGATAGCTGTTCCTTTCTTATTACTTTTTATTATCTGAAGATCTGCTGACATTCTATCTTCCCCTTCATTAACTTTATCATCCTTGCTTTGTCCCATTGTACAATGTCATCATTTTCGTAAACTGTTTTAGCAAGAACTATGTTCATGTGGCCATTCTTTATGTCCATTCTGTGCTTGTTGAGTTTCTTTCCTAGCAGTTGTTTTGTCTCTCCTATAAATATATATATTCCTTATCATCTCCTGTTTCTATATCCACTATCGTCATGGTATATACTCCAGATTTTTCAGTTTTTATTGGATCATCTTTGTTATTCCTCAATATGTCAAAGACAACATTTGTCTCTCTCTCTATTACTGGTTTTCCATTGTGCCTCTTACTGGCCTTTCTGATTACATTACTCTTTGACATACAGTAAGTGATTGAGTCCCTTCAGGTTTCCTCTGGTCTTTCTATATTGTTTCTATCTATATCTGCACTAAAAGCTTCTCTAATATTTTCTTCTCTATTTTCTGATGTAAGGCTTTGTATATCCATATCTAAGTCCCACAGTCCATCTTATATATTCCTCCTATCTCTTCTTTTGAGGATTCGACTGTGCTATTGTGATATAAGACCTCTTAAAGTACATCCTGAATGCTGCCTTCTTGTAGAGGGGTCTGGAGGCTATCTAGGGATTACTCTTCTTACATTGGGCTTTTGGTAAAAGTGTTATTACTCGCTGTTACCTTATTATTCCTATATCTAGATAATGGACTTTTGAGGCACTTTTTTAGTCTAACTTTAACTTAAGGCCATAATTTCTATCTGTAAAGGCTCTCTGAAATTCTTCAATCTTATGTGTTATCTCTCCATATAATCATCAGTTCATCAACATATTTTCTATAAAAGATAAAACTTTGTTTAAATGTATCTATTA
Source organism: Androctonus mauritanicus (assembly GCA_011317285.2). Classification (NCBI taxonomy): domain Eukaryota; kingdom Metazoa; phylum Arthropoda; class Arachnida; order Scorpiones; family Buthidae; genus Androctonus; species Androctonus mauritanicus. The sequence continues at coordinate 15,599 of WUQG02401433.1, read as the reverse complement.
TCTTTCTTTCTTTGTCTCTTATGACCAACTCTGCTAAAGGCCCTGCTATGGAGTTACCTATTGGCATACCCTCTTTCTGTTTATAATATTGACATCCAAATTGAAAAAATGACTCATAACAAACAGTGTGGAGTAGTTCTCTTATGGCCTCTGGTGAAACTGTGTCATCTTCAAAGTTCTGGAGCATAAACTTATGCAGCAAACTGCTGGTAGATTCACTGAGGGATAAAGTGTTACAAAGTCCATTACTGTCATTGTGTGTTCTTGCTCTGGTTTGAATTGTTTTAGATCTTGGAGAAAGTTATCAGCTGAATTGCAGGTATACAGATAGTCTCGCATCTTATTGATGATCCATTTTGCTAACTTCTTCTCTATGTGGTAAAGAGGGGAGCTCCTTTTTTCTACTATTGGCCTGGCTTTGACTAGTTATTTGTGTGTTTTGATGTATGCAAACAGCTGAGGGCATATATGTGCATGCTGTTTCAAATCTTTAAGGAAAACTAAAGGAAGACCCAATTAAGAAACTTAGTAGAAAGATAGACATCATGATGAAAAAACCAGGTTTCCCATCCTTTCTTAAAGATTTGAAACAGTATGTACCTGTATGCCTTGCCTATTTGCATACATCAAAACATTAAACATACGGCCCCAAAAGCATGGGTATATGATGCAAAAAAAAAATAGAAAAACAGCTCAAACTTAAATGCTTGTCATACAAAAGATTAAGTTTTTGATATTAATAATATATTTATTATATAAATTATTTAAATTTTATAAAGGTTAGATTAACTGTTTTTCCGATATTAGGCTTAGTGATTATAAATTTAGCAACTTTAAGGGGTTTTGATATTTTAAATGTATTCTATGTTCTATTGTTCTATTTTCAATTTTTAATGCTATGAGCTGATGATGATTAATAATTTAACTGAAAGTACTTCTAACTGATGTGTTTCAATCCAAATTTTTATCTGAACATCATATACAGACTGCTATTAATGTTTATAAAAGACATTTTGTTTTAAAAATAATTATTTCATTTAATGTTGATTTAAAATAATTTTAATGAATCATTTTATCAATTTTTTTATTATATGAAGTACAAATATATTGCAAATATAACTATCATCAATGTTTTAGTATATGAAGTTATGTTATATGAAGTCTTGTTTTAAAATATTTATTAACATTATAGTCTCTCTTCCTTGATGAATTGATTTTTGATGCCGCAGACACAAATATTCATTATCATAAACCTAAAATAATCCAAACCAAGAAAACAAAAATTTGTAGCTCCACTACAAATCTGTACTGCCACTGATGAGATAATTTGCCATGTTGTCTTCTCATTGATTGAAAATGAAGAGAAAACTATGAATATTTACTATATACAATTACAAATTAAATATTTGAAGGTACAGGTATCCTTCCTATAACATGATAGATAGGTTCTAGAAAAACATTGTGTTGTGTGAAACAGTGTTATATGAGACCTGGAGCTAATTAAAAAAAAAGAGAGTTATGTTCCAAAACCAATTAAAAACAAATAACTTTAATTCCACCTAAGAAGCTTATTTAAAAATAAAGAAGTTTATTTTTATTAAGAGTATTAATACCATGAAACAAAGAAAAAAAATATATGCAAATTTCTTAAAAAAATATATGTAAAGCAAAAGGTAAGTAAAAAGTATACAGACTATATGACATTCATTTAATAAGTATATCTTCCTTACTACTATTTCAATAAAACAAGAATATTTTTTCTTTTAACAATATCAACTTCACTTTCTGAACTATTTTCTGTATTTAAAGTTTGTGTATCTTCTACTCTCTTTACAAAATTTGTAATTTAACCTGCAAGAAAGCAACTGTTTCTTAACATATACCCAAAAGAATTTTATGAATAAAAAAGTTTTTCTTCTGTTTCACATTCCTCTATTGCAGAATAAAAACTTATTTTTTATCCAAAAACTGAACATTTGGAACATAAAATGCTCAATGGTCGTGAATTAACTCAACTTCAAATCGAAAATAGATTGCATATCATCTCTCTTATCTAGCAAAATTGAATTTATGAACTAATTTTAACAAAGTATTTCACAATGATGGCATCTGGTGTGTGTATTGTATGGATACACAAAAATTAGTATGGATATACAAAAATTAATGAAAATGTTTTGTGTTGTAGGAATATAAACATAATTTTCTAAATATGTTAAGTAAAAACTGAGTTGTAGAAGTACTGTGTAATATGAAGGTTTCTACAATTTTAAAATCATGTTTGAGTGAAACAGTGTTGTACGAAGCCATGCTATAGGAGGGACACCTGTAAATATTGTACAATACTTGAAGAATTGTACTATTATTTTATTATACACAGGATAGTAAAAAATTATTATTTTAGAAGAAAAATTCTTACAAAAAAGTTCCTATTCACTCATATAGAGATTTTTAATCAAAATTCAGATTCAATTAAAATAATATTTAATCACCACTATATACTCAGCTTTTTCTATAAAAAGAAAAAACACTTGCAAAAGCAAAAATATATTTATCATTATTAATTGGAGAGAGAGAAACTTTTAAATCTAGATATTATATAATTTTTATATCTACACAAAAAAAGCTTTAAAAAATATTCCTTCTCAGTTGGAGAGTAATTAATATGTTTATTTGTGTGACACAAAATAAAAAAAACATATATTATTCAGTGTGGTAAAATATAAAATCTAATATAATAAAGAATTCAAAAATTAAGCTGAAGAATCATAATTCATAATTTATTAACTAGTTCAGGTTACTGGCTATTCATTTAACATATTTAGCTATACAACTAACAGCATCTACTTCTTTATTAGCAAATAAAGCTAATAATATATTTTGACTTCAGGAAAAAATGTCAGTGAAAAATGATACTTTGTCTATTTATATAATTTTAATAAGTGTTAGATTATGTGAAAATCCATTAAAAATCAATTACTACTATAGAAAAATGATTGTATGCATTTTGAAAATTTATATTAAAAAGTAGCATTAAGTTAAAAAATATTTAAAAAATTATGGATTATTTGTCTGATCACTGCTAGATTAAGCTAAGGATAAAATTATTCTTTCTAAAAGATAAATATGTTATTAATGGAATATATATATAAAATAATTTTATTTAATATTTTTAATAAAATTATTTTAAAATGTAAGTTCTATAAAAAATTAAATATAATATAAAATCTCACCTTATCAGTCTCCTTTTTTTTAGCTACACCTGAATATGCTTCAATCACTTGTAAATGATATAATTGTCGTACAAGTGAAAGTGCACATGACTTTGAAGCCATTTGCTTATTAGACCCATGTTCTCTAGCATAAATATCTAAAAATATGAAATATAAAAAAAAAAAAAAATCATTTACTAATTCTTTAATCATTTTTCCAGAATGCAAGAATTTCCTGATTTACATAAAACATTTTAAACATCTTTTTTTTACACAAAATATTTTAAAACTTTTTGATTTTAATAACAACAACAACAACAACAATAATAATTACTTACTTTTCCCAAGTTTCTTTACATGGAATGACATTTCACAGATAAAGCTCCTAAATATCACACAACAACATATCAAAGATTATAATGATATTTTTAAAATATTTAAATTTATATTACAGATATTTAAATTAAAAATATTTGTTTAAACTTTCTAATACTTTATAAATTTAAGAAATTAAAAAAAGATTATACTTTTTTGATTCAATTTATGTGTATATATATATATATATAGATATATATATATACATATATAAAAATTGTATATGAATTTAAAATTTTAATTTTATTTTCAGAATATGAAAGTTGCTATAATGAAACTGCTTCATAACTTATAAAAATTAATGAAAATACAACAAAAGTTCAATTATTTAATCTAAATGAGGAAGGAGAGTGCCTAACTGCTTCAAAAATGAATTGTATTTTATTTTTATTAATAATCTTTTCATATTAATTTATATATTATTTCATCATTAAATATTTCACTATTATTCATTTCAACAATCATGGTGTGAACATCAATGATAATAATTAATATTTTCAAAAGAAATAAAATTATTTCCACTGAAATAATAAAAATATGAATAGTGTGTCTGAAATCAGTTAAAACATTATTAAATTACAATATCAAAATTAAAAATGGCATTTAAAACCATGTACATAGCTGTACAATACAGCTGAATTGGTTTGTACAGAAATTCCATCATCCACAATGAAATTGGAAAATCAAAATGACAGAACAAGAAGCAGAAATAGTGCATCTTCTGAATGCTAAAGGGCTTGTTTATTAATATTAGTGTTTGAGCAGTCTTGTTGAATAATATAACAATATCAAAATTTTAGAAAATATTTTATTTTTCAAGTAATATTTTTCTAATAAAATCAAACAATATTAAATGGGTAAAATACCAAGTAAATTGTTAATAAATAAAATATAATAATTTTAATAAAATATTTTCTATTAAAAATGAATTTAGTATGATTTTTCTGGATTTTTTCCAGAACTTTAGGAATTTTAATAAGAAATTTTTCAATACTATAAGAGAAATTTAATTTTAAAAAATTTTTCAATAAAAAATATACAAATTTAATGTGTGTCGTCTATATTAAAATTTTAAACTGACAAGAATATGCTAAACATTTAAATACTAATAATACATTAAATACAAGTTGAATATTTCCAATCTGAAATATTGCAAAATCCATGACTTCACAGCAGAGTCCTTTAGACTCTCTGCAGTGAAACAGTTTACTGCATTCTTCATTTATATATGCATTAACTCATACTGTCATCTTTTATGGCAGTGGTCTCAAATTGGCAGCACATGGACTGCATCCAGCTCGCAAAGCAATTTTTTACGGCCCACAAAGATGTTTTAGCTATTTGTTTAAATATATATATTACAGCTGGAAAATTATTACGTTTTAATGTTAATAAAATAACAATGTAGTTTTAAAACATACTGTACTCAACCTGCTTTGTGCTATCACTCTTGTTACTGTGCATCTATGAATCATCCCTCACAAAATTTGCCATGAAAATAATTGCACTGTCTGGGAGTACATACAATATAAACAATTCTTTTCACAGAAGAAAATTAATAAATCTAACAAAAGAAATCTATTGACTGATAAACATCTACAATCTTTAATGAAGATAAGATTCTAGTAATTTTGTCTCCAAGACTACAAATTTTAGTAGATTCACATCGTCAACAGATATCAAGTAATTGTCGAAAATAGAAAAACTGTTTTATAATCTCATAATTATATAATGTTAGTTTGATATCTTTGTAAGAAAAAAATGAAAGTAATTACAAATAAATATATTCCTTTCATTGTAATTTACTTTAAAAATATTCAGCCCTTCATTTCCTTTTAAATTGCACATTCAGCCCATATGTAATTTGAGATCACTGTTTTATGACACAAATAGTGGTCATAGTCCAAAAGATGCCATAATAGTGTGCAGGAAATATGGCATACTATTGTGATTCAGTAAACTGACAAGCATTGTCAGTGCAAAATATCTAAGTACCATATTTATTGGCTTATAAGATTCAATTTTTAAATGTATTTTATAAATAATTTAAAAATTCTCTTATAAGCTAAAATCAGTAATACAACATATACAAAAACAAAGAAGTCAACAAGCAGCAAAATGTAGCCAAGAGATAATTTACATTGTTAAATGAATACTATAACAGGATAATTAGTACACTTTTCACTAATCCAAATATTCTCCTAGTTAGGTTGAATTATGATTTGTCATTTTTCAGTAATTATTGGAATGTTGTTAGAGTAGAAATGAATTCTAGTTATACATTTATGTATAATTGATGATTATGATATTGTTCAGGATAAAAATGATCATGTCAATAATGATTTTGATATTGAATAATAATAAAATAATAAGAATAATAATCCTATAACTTTTTTTATTGACTTTCAGGATTTTATTTTATTTAATTTTAAAATTTCCATAGTATTAATAATAATTTTGTTTTCTTAAATTTAGTTTCAAAAATTAGTGTCTCTCTTATGCTGTAGTGTCTTATAACTAGACATATACGGTAATTATTTTTTGTGGTTTGTTTATATTGTTAAAAACGTGTTCCCTTCTTTCAAAGATAGTATAATAGAATCTCAAACTGAAGTCTTTCTTTACTATTTTTGAAAGAAGGGGAAAATGTAAGTTTTGAAAGTGTAGTAGAAAATGTAATAAGAGGAAAAGTGTGTCATTAATGGCTAAAGTCTGTTAAAGTAAACAGTGTCTTAAAAATGCAGAACAGTAAATTGCATCTTTTGCTAATTTAATAACAATTTTATATATATAAAATTATTAAATTAGAGAAAGATGCAATTTAAGAATGAAAAACATGACTATGGTAATATGATAGAAAAGTATATAATAAGTACTTCACTATTATTATTATTATTATTATGTGAATAAAAAAACATTCAAATAATAAAATTAATTTGTTGTAGTACATTATGAAATTGTATATTCTGGATAATTTAAGTGTAAAATATGCAACTGAAAAAGGCTGAATAAATCAAAAACATTTTTGTAAATAATCAATGATGATAATTTTTTCTTGCTTGAAGGTTGTATTGAAATTAATAACTTAAGATCTAAACCAGAATGACACTGTCTTAAAAGAAATATGGATACTATATAATTTCATTTTACTACTCATAAAATGAATTATCTAAATAAATGCATGCAAATTGTTAACTCATGCTAACTTGCAAAGCCTAACTTCCACAAGATAACATTGCCTTCCTCTTCTAAAACAAAATGCTGCATATGTTGGTCTTAAACTCCATTGAATAACATTGGCATTCCTTCTATGTAATAAAATATAGCATATAACATTACTATCATCTATTGTTCTGAGTGAATATTTCAAATGTTTGTTGAAAACCAAATAAAAATTTAATCCAAATATTTTGTCCACTAAATCTGAAATCTATTAAAGTGGGGTTCATTAAACCAAGGTTCTAATGCAAATAAATACATTTATGTTGTTGGTTGATTTATATTCTTGTTTTTTTATGTTAAATAAAAAGAAATCTTTCTGAAAATAAATTTTTTCTCATTTTCTCTTCAACTCCACCATCTCATGTATTCTAAAATCTAGAAAAATCCAAAATCTAAAGCACTCTCAGTTGCAAGCATTTCAGAATAGGGATATTCAACTTGTATAGATATTTAGATGTACTCAATTCTCTATTTTATAAAATATTAAGCTAAAATTTTGAGTTGAATATTAAGCTAAAATTTTATTGTTTTAGAATTAACAGTCACAAATTAATTTCCAAAATAATCTTTTTCTTAAAATAATTCAGAAGATAACAGTATTTTGTTGAGATTTTGCATATTTTGAATACAGAATAAAATATTTACTAAAGATAAAATATTAAAATTTTAAGAGAGAATTTATTCATTCTCTTTAGTTGAAAACAAAATACTATTACTGCATATAAAGATCATAAAATAAAGAACATTTGATAATTTGAACTGATATAGTGAGCAGAGAATGCTAAGGATTTTTTTCATTAAAAGAGAGAAGAAATATAAATTTTATTTTTGTTAATTTCTGATAATTATTTTTGAATAACTATCATAAACTATCTATCTAAAACATTAAATACCATACAGAGAAACCTATTGTCTAATTTTACATTTAAAAAAATATAAAAATAGGAACAAACATAAAAGTTAACTCCAAATTTCAAGTATCATTTATTAAAACTAAGAAACTATCCTTTTTAGATTCTGAAGCATGTTTATTATCTTAGAAGGTAGTTTTCAATTTTTCTGTAGAACAGAGACTCAACACCATTTATTATGTGATATTAATTGAAATAAAATTATACAAAAATTATTTAAAATTCTTTACTCTAATTCATTTTTGTAGAATTTTCAAATGCCATATTAGCTTAACTATGAGAAAATTCTCAAGTTTTCAATTTTATTTTTTATGGAAAATCAACAAATTTATTATATCTATATTAGTGAATTATAAATAAAATATATTTACTGTAAGTCTGTAACTGCAACTTTAAGCAATGATTATTTATTTATTTATGAATTTATAGAATATATCAATTGTTTTTATCTGAATCATACTAAATATCTTGATTATCTCAAAAACAGGACACAAACTTGGAAGCCATACATAGAAAACCATGATGACAATTTAATTGGGAAATCATTTTAGTAGTGTAACAGACAAAGGATAGTTCTCTCTATTTTTAAGCAAAGGAAACTTTTTGCTAATACTTATAAGATATTGCCATGGAACTAGTTTATTCACATAACCATTATTATTATAAAAGATCTTTCTTATTTGATGATAATTATTAAGTTTCAATAATTAATGAACTAAAAAATGATTTATTGTTTTAATTCTGCATTAATATATTTCAAATCTTTAATTTCTTGCTTTAAATGTGTGTTTTCCTTTAACAAATTAAATTCAATAACAAGTAGAAAAATAAATTACAAATAATATTTCATTGATCACAATCATTCGATTCTTTTAATATTCTAATATTACAATACTACTATACTATAGATTGAGGCTTTTTTTATTCGCTTTTTAGTGTCCTTTTATTTCTTTCTGAATGGATATTTAATTGATTTGATGGTGAGAAAGATAAAATTGTATTATGATTGAGATTTTTAACATGTTTACATTAATCTGAGATTAATTCATTTTGTAAATTACATATAAAACACTCTTTGGTAAGATGATCACAAAAAATAGCAGCAGATTTTAGACTGATTGGATTATTTCTTTTTCAGAAAAAAATTTATTTATATTTACAATCATTAAGAAACTAGTAAAATCATATTTCCAATCTGTTTGATTGGAAATATGATTAATTGGAAATATGATTTTTGTTTCATGTTCGAAATTCTTTTATTTGTATCTTATAGTTTGTTAGACTGAAGAGGGTACAACTGTACCAAAAACGTTTTCTGAATAATATTGTTTTTTGTATGCTTAAGCTGCTGCTCAAAGTGCTCTTATTTTTATTTATACTGATGTCAGCTGAAGAGCAGTTAATTGGTTTTGATCGTGGAAATATGATTTTACTATATTATGTAGGAAAATATGGCATAATGTATATTTTCAGATAAAGAGTTATATCAAATTAAAATATAATATTTTTATCTAAATATACTGTTTTCTTACTTAAGTAATTGAATCTATTGTTAAATTACTTGATTTGGTTTTACATGAACAATATGTGATGGCTAGTGGGAGATGTGCACTTGTATATATTTTATTCTTTATGCCATGAACTTAACATATGGCTTATACTTCTGTAACTTTTAAGATTATTATTATTATTATTATTATTATTATTACTATATCTACATCTGAACTATATACTTTTTAATATATTTGTACTAATAATAAAGTATAGTAATTTTATCAAAACATTAATTATAGGAAGATTTTCCAAAGTTAAACATAATATAAACCACAGAATATTAAAAGAATTGATCTGTGATTGAAAATTAGGATTTATTTTAAATTACATTAGTATATCTCCATCTCAATTATTTTTGTTAGCAAGTGTTGTGATGCATTCCATAATTTATATCTATAGTTATATTTTCAAGAATATGGATGCTAAAATTAGCAAATCATCAAATTTAAATAAAATTTAAATCAAAATTCATAGATGTTACTAAAAATCAATCTTTTATAGTTATATATTCATCTTCTATACTTTATACATCTAATTACTAATCCACATAAAAACTGAGTTTAAACATTGTTTGAGTAATGCCAAAACTACTATTGGCAAAATATAATAGATCTTTTAAGAATATAAATTTTGTATTAAAAAATAATTTATATATTCTAAATCATCAAAATAATTTATCTTAAATAAAATATCAAAAGTTTTTAAAGTATATTTTGTATAATTAATATTTGAGCATAATATAGAAACTTCTAATGTCAATCAAATTTTATATAAGTTGAATTTACTTACATATATCATTACATAATTGTCATCATAAAAGTAAAATATTATGCATTGTATATTCAACTTAAAGCAGGAAATATAATATAGCTATAGTAATATGATATAAATGAATAATTTTTATCATATTACAATACTTATTATTTCATACAATAACTTTATCATTAGTAATTTACTATCAACAGTTAACTATTGATAGTATTATTATTAATAAACATTGTCAACTCTATGGCAATATCTTTAATTATCATTATGATACTAAAACAGCAAAACTTGTCTAAAATGGACACTATACAAGCTGGAAATCTGCTCACATTGAAAATATTTTTATTTCTAAACAACTTCATAGAAATAGCAAAGAAAATATCTGTATAATGCACAACTGTCTAATATGGAAATGGAAAGTATTTTAAAATTCCACTGGAAAAAACACCTGTATAGAATGGGAAAAAAATTTTTTTTCTCAAATAAATTTTCATTTTAGAATCAGAATATGAAATTCTGTTCTGAAATTGAAAGTTATTATTAGTTATTGTAATTCAATTACAGTATTGCATATTATTTAATCAAACTGCCAAATTCAGTACAAGTATAATAGAAAATTAATGATACTGTATTTGAATAATCTTAGAAAATTCTTTTTATCAGAATTGGAATTAAGCCTACAGTCTTGGCTGAATTTTGGTGTTTATCAAGTTGTAATATGCAGTAACATGACCTTTAATTAGTTTCAATTTCATTTTTTATTCTTGTCTGGGAAGTTTCATTTTCATTATCACTTTTTTTTTTTACTTTTCTTGAAATGACTGGATGAAAGATTAACATTTTATCATTACAGTTGAAAATAGATCTCATCAAATATAGTGAAAAGGCTAATATGAAACCTAAAGAACTAACAATTAAATTCAAATGTGGAAAATCTCAAGCTTATGAAATTCTAAAGCCTAAGGATAAAATAAAAGAAGAATGGCTAATATGTACAGTCATGATTTCCATGATTGTGCAATCATGGAAAGTTTTTAGTTTTGAATGTTTAAGTAAACATGCAAAACTAAAAATTCTTGACCAAATGTGGAAGTCAAAATAAACTTTTGCAATTTTTGTATTTAAAGAGAAATTTTAAAATAAAACTTGTAGTTCAGTCCTACTACTTGTATGTTTTTCTAATACAGCATTAGATGTCCAATTTATTTGTTTTTCAAAAATGATCTATGTATTTTATTATATAGACTAATATAGTAATTTGGTGCTATATTTTATTTATGTATTATTATGTTCTATTGCAATAATAATGTAGTGTAAATGCACTGAAAGTTTTTTTATCCAGAGGTGAAATCTGAATAAGCTGGAAAACTATCTAAGTTGGAAAAATTTTCTAGTCCTTTGGGCTTCCAGCTTAGACCAGTTTTATTGTATATAAAAGGTGTAATATTGCATTGTATACTAAATTTTAATGATGATTTTTTAATTATTTTTCATGTTAATATTTTTAATTTACATAAATATCATATATATGTAAATTACATAATTTACATATCAGAGGATTTCTGTATACATTTATCAAATATAATAATATTTTAAAATATTTAATAATAATTTCAATATATTAAATCAAAACAAAGAAATAAGGCACACATTAATTGAAATACATTTTTTACACTTATTCAGAATAATGCAAAGAATAATTTTCATTTATTTCAGAAATTGAGTACATCTTATAAGATAATCACTTAAATTAGTTAATACACTAACCTCTAAGACTTCAGAAAATAGGATGTAACCCAAACAATAGGAAATTTCATAGTCCAGCCACTGTAGCTAGTTTTCCAGAGATATCAAATCCACTTGTTTCATCTGTATTATTATAACAATGAAACATTTTGTAACACTGATATTCTTAGCAGTAAAAATACTTTAAACTTAAATAAGCATATCTAAAAGTTTTAAAAATATGCCTATTTATAATTTACTAATTAAAATAATATAAAAGATATTTCACTGATTCATTAACTGCTAAAGATATCTGTATTAATATTACAACAATTGAATTTGATATCTGAAAAGTAAAAGAGTTTGATAACTGCACAAACATTCCATTGTATTTATACAGTCATCCAAACTTTATTTCCAATAAGAATTTATAGTATGAGGATCATATAACTTATGGCAACAGATCTACCAAATACAAAGAAATTATCAACTTAAAATGATCATTAGAATCAAAGGGACAATTGAACAATGAAAACATGATATAACAATTAAATTCCATAATTCAATATATCTACAGTAAGAATAATTACCTCACACAGATTATTATTTTTATTTTTGAATGATACTTAGCATTTTGTTTAATAACAAAATGCTAAGTATTACTAAGTAAGCATATTATTCATTTTTTTGAAAAATCAAAGTTCATTGTGTGTCCAAATTTGAATTCAAATCTTCAAAACTGGCAAAATCTCCAGAATCTAACCCAGATCTGCAAAAAGCCAAACAGTAAGCAATTGCTTTACCATATGGCTATCTGTCAAATGTAAATTTTTAATAAAGCAAAAAAAAATATTTCTAGCCAATATGTGAAAATAGCTAAACTCAAAATATCACTGGGCCAATCTTAAAATCAAATGATCGTAAGTAAAGGATCACTTGTATAATTTTATCTAATGTGTGCCGACAAACAACTGGAAATTCTCCTAGATAGAGGAACTGTGGTCTGTGGAACAATTTAAGTTGGCAGGTGTACTTTAAATTAAGATCAAAAACATTATTTAAATGATGGCTATTAGTTATTTATCTTCGACAAAATTTTTTGTTTGATCTTAATTACTAGAATAGTTTCTTCTATTATGCAATCAATTATTAATTTATACATGTTTATTAATAAAGATATACTACTTTTATAAATTTTGATATCTTCATTATTTATCATTAAATTGATTTGAATTTCAAAATTTATGCTTATATTACATAAACTATCTTCAAAATTGTTATTTGAGTATCATATAATGCATTGCTGAATTGTTAATCTCAAATTCTATCTATTTTGAAGTTTTGATTGGTGTTAAATTATTATGTTCTGATTTAGAACTTAACAATATCAACACCAATAATTAATAAAGCATTTATTTATTTTTTTGAATATAGCAGTATATTATGATTTTACTGAATTGTGAATCAAACAATACATCATTTATCACTATTCATTTGTCCAATAAAGCTAATTCATTAATTCAAATTAAATCTGATAATTCCTTTGTTTTTGGAAGATAGGTTGCCATAACTTAAATATGATCCTTATATTTAATTATATAATTTATCTATTTAAAATCCTTATTAAAACAATTCTTCATACTGAAATATAGTCAAATTTATATAGTACATTATAGTTAAGAATAAAACTGAAAAATCCAATGAATTTCACTGTTATCAAATAAATTTTACTGTTGTTAGGATTGTTTAAAAACTTCTAGGATCTAAGAATTTGAAATCACAAGATTCAAACCACTACTGAGCATATACATTTTCCAAGTTTAGAGTTTCTAATTTAATCCTGGGTCCTCTGATTGGAAAACAGTTCCACTCAGCCAATCTGACTGGGTGGAATTGTTTTTCCAAATATATGATCAATGAAAATTCATTACATTGCTGCTACTAAAAAATTAAATTCAACCAATATGAGCATATTGGTTGAATTTTTTGATAGCATGGATATGATCAATTATCAAATAGAATAGAGCATGCTTATGTCAGTTATCTAAACATCCTAAAATTCATTTTGAAGGAAAGTAGCTCCAAAATATCTACTAGGAGTGTAGGGAAAAGATTATTGTGAGTGAATGAAGATGGCTTTTCCTTATTTCTTCAGTCAGTCTGCTTACTGTTTTTTTAAGCAGAAATCTATGCTATTTTTGTATGTATTAACTTAGATAGGACTACATTAATAAATATATACATATTTTATTTGATAATCAAGCAAGCTGCCTTAAAAGTACTTGGATGGGTTCAAGATTAAAAAATTGTGAATAAATTAATAAATTGATAATGATCTGTCTTACAATTGAAGAAATACAGTATTTAATTAAATGTTACTTATAATTCAAACAATTTCAACAACAAATTATTCTGTTTTGAGTAGCAATCAAATTATATCTCACTAAAATTTTCTTTGAATTAATCAAATAAACAATCCTGTTTCAAGTAATTTTATTAATAGGCAATTGTTATAAATTTGTTCACATTCCAGTGAGTAAATACAGTATATAAAACAAATTATATTTATTATATTAAAATTTGAATTCATTTGATTGCATTCAAACAGTATTCATTTAATATTTATTTAAGAATTTAGAATTCATATATGTAATTATAAACAATTTATACAACCAACTTTGCTTTTTTAATGTATCACTAGTATCTAACAAGCACAATTTAGCAAAGTAAGAACAATTTATTTCAGTATAGCACTTTCGGACATTACATAGCGTCCCTTTTCGGTACCGCTCATTACAAAAGTTCAATCCGAAATCCAAATTTTAAATGTATTCTATTCTGGATTTCGGATCCAACTTTTGTAATGAGCAGTACTGAAGAGGGACGCTATGTAATGTCCGAAAGTACTATACCGAAATAAATTGTTCTTACTTTGCTAAATTGTGTTTGTTAGATACTAGTGATATATTCTGTTTATTGTTTATGCTATAGAATTTAGTTCAAAAAAATATATATAAAAATTTATTTTTGAATTGTTGTCTTCCGTTATTAAAGTATCTTAGAAACAACTTATTTAGAAAAGTTTTGGGAAACTTATTCAGCATTTTCTTACTTTTGTTACAGACTCTTCAGATTTAGTCATACACACCTTGAAAAATTGTAATATAAATACAAGTAGCAATTACTTTGAAATACAAAAGAACTCCTCAATCCATTATTGTTTCAACAGAGAAATAAGTATTTATACTGTTTATCTACTTCACCTACCACTAAAACTTTCTATAAATTATAGATGTTTATTACAGGTTTTTTAAATCAAATTTTTAACCAAATTATTGTAAAAACAAAATATTATTTATATTTTTGAATATTAGAGAAAAATATGAAATATTTATAAAATAACATTAACATGTGTTGCAACAAAATAGTTAAAATATAATCTCAAATTTGTTATGTGATTATCAATATCAATTTATGTATATTTTCTGAAAAACATTTCAAGATTTTTATTTTTTTTTATTTTATTTGTATAGGTTCGATTTGGGAATACATTTAATACTGGTCAATACGGATATCACAGAATAGGACCTTTGGAATGTTTTGGAGAAGGTAATTTTTAAAAAATAATATTGTGTTTAAATAAAATATAAAAATATAATAAATGTTCAAACAGATTGCACAACAACACAAAACTATAATTAATATACTCAGAAGCTCTCTAGCAGTCAAAAGATTTCATGGAACCGGAAACAATTCCTAGTGTGCGTGGAGGTGGTTGTTAAAGCAGGGAAGCTGACGGCAGGATACGCTAAAGTTTCGGTTTTATAATCTCCCGTTG
>WUQG02401422.1:0-17520 GCA_011317285.2 Androctonus mauritanicus | reverse complement strand
TTGTAATATTTTATCTCCAATGTTTAATTTAAAATGTTCCTCTGTTCTATTTTGTTTGGAATGCTTTTAGTTCTATTCTGTACAACTGAAGATGTTATCCCAGATACTGAAAACGTTTTTGTTTTGTATTAAACATTAATACTTCTCACTGCTTCATGTGCTTTTATTTTGAACGTTATTAATCAAAATCAAGCAGTTTTAGTATTTTGCCTTTATGTTTAATAGGGTAGTCAAACTATTAAAATCTAATTTTAAATAAAATTAATTATTTAATTGAGATAATGAGTGAGAAATAATTTTTGTCAATATTTTATTAAATGCTATATTATAAACATGATAATCAACAAAATATATTACTAAAAGACTTAGGGCAATCATTTTGTATTTAAACTAACAGCAGGCAGCCTAATAATTCAGATAATAATGGTGTTTCATTATCTATTCAACCTATTTTACAAAAGCAAAAAAATACAGAGATCATTGAGATTGGATATAATCTGAGTACTTTGGTTAATGTCTTCTGGATTATATAATGTTTGAAAGATAATCAATGCATTAAATAAAAAAAATTCTCAAGTTAAAAATGAGTTTTTATCATAGTTTCTTGAAATATATTCAAAAATTCAAATCAATCTTGAGCAAAACTTTCAGGATTTAAATGATTATATACCTGGTGATAGCAGAGAGGCACGAAGAGGGAATCTGCCTCCAGCAAGAAAATTCATGTCATCAGAAGAACACTGAAATACTTCAATGTAACGTTGTTTTTTCCCATAAATCATGTAACGATGGTGACGATGATGAGCTGCTGCTCGAGCAGATTGTTCAGAGTCCATCTGAACATAGGCTTCTCCTGAAGGCTGAGTCTAGTAAAATAATTGGAAATTAATATGTTGGATTGATTACCGGTAATTTTTTTTATTTGAAAAGTACTTACTTGAGAATTATATACCATATGAACTCCCTGAAGAACTATATTTTTGGCAAAATCTCCAAGAAACTCTAGAATGTGTTCTACTCGAGCTTCATAAGGAAGTCCTCTGAGACGAATACAATCCTTACTGCCAGTGACCATTAATACTTGGTTAGAAAGAATAGAAATTGGTTGAGGATGATTTGCCATTAAAGATTGTGCAACTGGTTCATAATTTTTTGGATCCAAGTTTCGATTTAGTACCTATCAATAACATTGGCAATTCAAACTGTCTCATTTCAGAATTATCTGATAAATTATTATTAGCTTATTTGGCTTTAAAAATCCTAATATAATAATAATAACAGTTTTAAAGAAAATAATCATTATGTGATCAAAATGTGTCAATTTTGATTTATTTGGCTAATTAGACTATATAAAATTTTAGCAAATATAATGAATTTTATTATAGATTTATTGTGTATATCAATGAAGTTAAACATTTAAGAACTATTGGACATGATATTTCAGGACATATAAAATTAATGCTTTAAATATCAGAAGTTAAAGAAATGTCAATTACAGGAACATCTTATGCAATGCAATTTTTACATTCTAAAAAATTAATGGCCCTGGTCAGAGAATATATTCAATGGAAAACCAAAGATATAGAGATCTTTACAGTAGTAAGACTGAATTGTTAGCATCACTAGTAATATATACAGAATGGCCAGGTATATTTTTATAAATGTATGTAAAGTGTTTATAGGTGCTTATATTAAATGGGTTAAAAATGCACCAGACACAAGTATCAAAAAAGTTTTTTTGATACTTGCGTCTGGTGCATTTTTAACCCATTTTGTTTAGAAGAAAGCAAGTTGTTCTGGTGTGAAATAGTTTAAACAGTATGCAGTGCTTATATATATACACAATACATATACAAGATGAATGGTGGTGAAAGGTTACAACTTTGGAAACCTATAATAGAAATCTGTCTGAATAAAAAAAGCCATACAAACACGTCTGATTTTGAATTATAAATTATAAATATAGGTCTGATTCTACTTATAATAAATTTTCAAAAATATCACCTTCTGTCTCAATATACAATAGAGCTTGTTTTAATTTGTTATGTTTGTCTTTTATGAGTTCTACAACATTCAAAATGTATTTGAGCAATGCCTATTATGTTTCCATCTTTCATTGATTAGCACTTTTATGTTATCCTATAAACAATAATCTAAAAGGTTTAGGTCCAGAGATCTAAGTGGCCAAATACTATCAAATACACTCACATCCCACTTTGTGTTGAAGATACATTCTTCAACAATACAAATCAGATTAGAAATTTCCAGAAGAAACCATTAAAATATGGAAGAGAATTGAAAATGACTGTGTTTAATTCTCTAACAGAAAATACACAAATGGCACATGCAATATCTATAGTACTCTTATTTCATTTTGGGAATGGTAACAGAATGATACATTGTGCTGATACCAAAGGAAAAAGAATAACAATAGTTATGAATATTCTACAAAAATAAATAGTTTAATTGTGTGTCTTCCACTAGTGCCATGTTGATGAATGTAAAGCCAAGTAACTTATAAATTACAAGCATTCCCCCTAGTTATTAATATAATTTGTATGCAAGCTTTGTTTGTAACTTAAATACTGCTGTTATTTTGGCTCCAAAAGTACTGAAATAACTTTATATACTGTACATTATAAAATATTTCACAATTGGACTAATTAGAAGTTTCTTATTTCACAGATTTTTTCAAATCTGTGAAATAAAAATATAAAATGAGGATTTTTTTTGGTATAATCATCATCATCATCTTGAAACTGCCATCATATATTAACTAATTGTGTAATTTTATGATCTAGTAACCAACACATATTGTTTAAAATTATTGAAGTTTTTGAAATTTTGTGAAATTTGAAAATGAAATTTCATATTTATAAGTATAAATGTTTGTAACTAAAGGAGAACCTGTATTCTATACTATAGAAATAAATATGGGACATCTGACTGCTACCATAGAATGACCTACTAGCACAAAGAGGATGCAATGCAACTACTTTATATATTTTTGATTGTATTTGTAACAGTATCCAATATTGATTTATGTAATAATATATATCTACATATTTTTAACAAAAAAAATTGAAAGAATCAGTAAAATAATGACCTTCGTCAAGAACAAATATGGCAGATTGCACAGCTGCCATATTTATAAAACTGCAATAGGAATGCATGATTGAAATGGCAAATCTTAAAATCTTATGAGAATATTTCAATTTTTGATTGCCCCACATATAAGCTGACTTCCCTTTTGTAAAAGTATTTTTGGAAAAAGTTCTTCAGTTTATACTTGAGTATATACAGTAATTTATTTAAATATTCAAGTTTAATTCAAAAATAATATATATATATATATATATTTTTTCAAATTAGATAAATAAAATTTACTAGTTTTGATTATTAAAAGTATGATTATGTAGCTCTAATCACATTTTTCTGATGGCTTTTGTTAATTTATTCTAAATGATTTTTTAATAAACACAACAAATAGCAAATTAATGTAATTATAACTAGTTTTCTTTAAATTTTGAATACCACTTACACATTAAAATAATTTCTTGTGATCACACAAATCTTCTGGTAGCTACACTTGAGAATAGCTGGACTACAATAACTGTTATTTATTATATTATTATTATTATAATCATACAGTCTTCAACTTACAATTTGGTTGGTTTGAGATGAACTCTATTGTAAACTAATATGAGGTATTTTTGACTTACAACTATATCTGTTAATTACTAACTATCAATTATTCGTTATAGCACAATACAGCATTATAGTAAACTTAATAAATACAAATTAAAGACAAAAAATATATCAGTATATCAGATCAATAGATTAAGATTAATCATAATGTTTACCAACTGCATCATAGTTATATGTAATAAATTTGTAGTTCTTACCTGTTGCACTTCAGCAGTAGTGCTA
The DNA here is from genome assembly GCA_011317285.2 of Androctonus mauritanicus. Taxonomy (NCBI): domain Eukaryota; kingdom Metazoa; phylum Arthropoda; class Arachnida; order Scorpiones; family Buthidae; genus Androctonus; species Androctonus mauritanicus. The sequence goes on along the minus strand of WUQG02401422.1, from coordinate 13,590 downwards.
CGAAACAGTTCTATGTAACGAGAACCAATGACTTCTCTATGTTTCTGCAGAGCTTTTTCAGCTTCTTCTTCTAACTGGAAAAGAACAAAGGCATCACCAGTTGGTCTTCCATCAGATTTCTTGACAAAAAGGACTCCTTTCTCATCATCCATCACTCGACAGGCATTCTGACCACGTGAAAAAAACTCCATCTGAGGAAAAGCAAAGGATGGATGCTTTTAACTGGACTGTAGGTGGGTCGAATGCTAAGTAGGTCAGTTGGCCTACCACTTGAGAAACTGTGCAGTCATAAGGCAGACCTCTCATCCTAATAATAACTTGTCCTCCTCGAGATAAGAAACTTTGAGCTTCATTACTGCTACCTAAACATACAAAGATCAGATTTAAATCAATAACTTATAAATTTTTATAACTATTGAGTTTTTACAATAGTCTGAAATTTTATATTCAAAGCAAATTGATTCATTTACTTATATTCACTTAATCCTTAACTATAATTATGAATTTGCAACTTTTAAACAGTAATGCTGATAAAACATTATCATCAGTCTAAGAAATACAATTTCAAATGAAGAATATTTCAAAAATTCTTGCAATTTTTTTCTAATTTTATTAATACTTATATTTATTTTGCAAACTATGCATTGATAGTATTTATTTTGTCAAAATATTATATGTAGAAAATTCCTGCATATTATTCTATCTCATAAGGCATTGATATTCATTTTATTATTTTTGTTACACAATAAAACATTTAATTTTATTTACAACTATTTTTTATTATAAAAATAAAAAATTCTAAATGAAATGAATGACAATTCATTTTTAAATTACATATATCCTTCTATTTATGAAGATTACTGGGACCTTAAATTGTTTTTAAATAAAAATTCATAAATCAGAAACTCATTTCTTATTAATTTCAATGTAAAAATTTTAGTTAATTTTTGGATACTAGAAAATTGTTACCATTTTGCCTATTGATGCTAAAATATTCTAAAAGCATTATATAAATGCAATTAAGTATATTATAATACACTAGTTTATGATAGATACCATCTATTTAGCCTATTACAGTAGAACCTCATTTTTACATTTCTCACTTCTACATTTTTCGCACTTGTATGTTATGTTTTGCACACACTTTTGATTTTGCATGTAAAATCATCCTACTTGCACATTTTCCATTTATATGTTTTCACATTTGTACACTATTACTTTTATTCCCCAGAGTTGTTTTGTCACACTTATACATAAAATCCAAGAAATCTTTGTTCCTTTGTCGAAAAAGTTTGCAATTTATTATACTGCACACTACATTATCTTACGAAATAGAAAGTAGAATTAAAAAAAAAGTAAACCCAAAACTTATCCCATGAGTCTTTCTACTGACTCCGACTCTTCCTTTCACATTTGTATTTGCCCATCATCATTAATTAAACTTCTTAATTTTAAGTTTTAATGTATGGAAAAAACATGTGTAATACAGAATGTAATTTAACTTTTTTAAATTTCAATGTATTTTTTTCAACATTTAAAGTTAAAATAAAAAGTTCCATTTTAACATTAATCTCATTTGTGCATAATTTTTATCAATCCTCTTCAAAAACGTATAAACGGGATTCTACTGTACTTGTCATTCAATTTTGAATTTCGGAGCCACTAAGTGCAAAGTGATCTTCAAATTTTAATTTTATTTATAAGGCAGTAAACTTTCCAATCAATCATTGTGGTTTATTTATTAGTTAAAAATTTGAAAATTTTCACCAAATATTGTCTTAAAATTTATATAATACTCAAACATCTTCAGATATGCTAAATTATTGGTAAATATATATCCAATTTTCTAAAAATCAGTAATGGTATTTTCAAGTCTATTTATTAAAATTTCATTAATTATAGATTTTATGATAATAATTATTTTAATAAAATTAATAAATACAAAGTAATTTATTTAAAATCATTACATTAGTTAGATTTAGCATCTTCCAATAGAATAACAAAATATCATTTTTTGAATTTATATACAGATGTATAAATCTCTAATATATTTTATACCTGGAATAATGTATAATTATTGTTTTATAAAGTTAAATAGTCTTATATAGTTGCAAAACCTTTAGAAAAAATCTAAATGTATACATTATGGATACTCATATTATGAAGATATGCTAAGGACCAGATTCAATATGAGATTATCTAATGAAAGTAAAATTCAATTTTGTCTTAAAATCAATAGTGAACACAATAAATTTGATATATCTGATACAATCAATGAAGAAAATAAAGAAGAAAAACATTGATTTAAACAAATTACTAGGTAGATAGTTGATCAATAATTAAACAGTTTCTTTACAAAAGCAAAAATTTTTCTTCATTAAATCAGAAATTCATAAATCAAGAGATACTTGTATATAATAATAATAATCATATTCAAAATGCAGATCTAACTTGAAAATAGAGTTTAGGGACCTACATCACATTAATGTATTTAAAACCAGTTTATTTAATAATTTATTAAACCTTCCATGTTCCATGTTATTAAAACATATATATGTTACATTATATAAGTTTTAATGAATGAGTAATAGTATAAATTAGAAATTTTTAAATTTATTGTAATATACTACAGTAGAACCCTGTTTATACGTTTCTCATTTCGTACTACATTTTAATAAAGTGGTTATAATAAATGGGTTTTTTGATCTTATGTAACTTTGTGTTACTTCTAGTGTAATGTTGTGTTACACTGGAAGTAACACAATGTTACATAAGATCAAAAAACATCATTGATGACAAGATGTGCACAATAGTTGCATATGAAGGCTTGATCTATGAATGTAGTATTGCATCCAAAAAACAAACTACAATTGATTCTTTATGCCAAAATAACTGTATTTGCCCATCATGGTTTTAAAGTTAAAATAAAAAGTTTCATTTTAATGTTAATCTCATTTGTGCATAATTTTTATCAAATGTATAAATAGGGTTCTACTGTATTTAATTTTATATATCTGATCTTTTTACTTATTCATATAAATTACATGATTAGTCAGTTCAATTTTAAACTAAAATCTTATACAAACTGAAGGTGAACAACATTTGAAAGTACTTTTTGTAACAGTTATTATTATTAGATCTTTCATTTAGAATCAAGTATATTTGTCAAAATATATGAATTTACAACATTTCTATAAATAATGTGAACAATTTGAAAAATTTATTTCTATAAAAGTAATAAATGAACAAAAGTCAGTTCAAGCCTAGACCATTACAAATAATGATTCAATTAATCTCTTTTTATATATTAATGAAATTAAATTTGTCCTATATATGTTGTTACTCATATTGAGATGATACTCAGTGTCATGCCAAATATTTTTCAATATGTGATGATCAGTTCTGATACAAACTTCAAGTTATTTACCTTTCTATACAGTGATGATAAATTTCATTTTTCACGATGCTCCAAAAGAAGCCAAAAAATTAGAATTGGAGATTGTCAAAAACAGGATGTGAATATCCTTAGCTGATCTTTCATTTGGGCAATTGCCTATTCAAGAATGTTGTCATCTTATTATGAATATTTGGTGGAACTATCATGCTGAAAAATAACAATAACAAAAAACAACTGTGTTTCACTTATCTAAAAAAACAATTATTTTCAGATAGTTGAAACATTCACAACAACATCAATGTGCAATAATTCCAGTGAATTACAGAATGTTTGGATAGTCAATTATTATCTGAATACGTACAAGACAGCAAATGAAACACACATTGAATTTCATTAAGTTATAAAAAATTTTCTGAGTTATTGCAATGGTATAGGTTTGAATTCTTTTCTGCACCTATTATTTTTTAGAATTAAATTTATTTCATCTCTTGCATCATTTACAGACATTGTGTTTAGTAACAAATGTAATATTTTTAAGATGACAAACTTGATTTAGTGAATTTATTTAAAATGAACAATAAATGAATCTAAACGATCAATTATTATTTTACTCATATTTTCATCGATTCCAATTGTTGAAAATAGTTTAAGATGATATGTGTTTTCTTAATGATTTAAGTGTGACTTAACTCATTAAAAAACTTAATGAGTTAAATCTCACATTAAGTGTGTAGTTCTTAATGAGTTTGATAATTTTAGGTTTTTTACAAAAGCTATGTTTAACTTTTTTAATTAATACTTTTAGAAATGGATGGATTTGGGTTCAGTCAAGAAGTCAATAGAGTTTTCTATTAATTGTAATAACATTTATTTTTAAAACATTACTGCTTATTTTAATGTTATCAAACATCAAAGTATCACATTTCATTATAAATCTTATCATATATCAGTTACCTATACACTCTTCTGTAGTTGTTAAACTTCTTTCAGGTTAAACAAGAAAGTAATTCACCATGCTGTGGGCAGAAGATATGGCCTAGTGTCAGGTTAGTTAAACAAAAGAAAACTGTGTTATCTTCTTCTTTAATAATAGCAAAAATTTATATAACTTGTTTTAAAAATTATTTTATTAATGCTGTTGTAATCATCTATATATTTTTATGCTTTATGTGTAAACATCAATTCAAGTTTAACAGACCCAAAACATTATATAAATTTACTAAAATAAATTCAGGAGTAATCTCATCTTTAATATAAGGAAAAAGAAAAATAATATAAAAAATAGAATATAAATAAAAGTGAAAATTTAAAGTGGCAGCACAACTTTAAATTTTCAGCTCGCTTATATTTTATTCTTATATGATGAAGATAGAATCACAGTATTCCTGAAAACACTTTAGTACAAGAATAAAATAATATATTTGCATATAAAATATACATAATAATTTACATCATTGTTATCATTTTAGAAATACATTTAAATGTTATTTTTGATTGTAATTAAATGTATATTTGAAATATATATATACTGTATTCACAATCATTATTGAGAATATTTTAGTTTATTTGATTTGATATTTACTATGAATGTTTTCAATTTTTCGATTCATATATGTAAATTAGATGAAAATAAAGGATTTATATATGGAATTTATGAATTGATGGAAAAATTAATAAATAAATTAACAAATCCAAAAAAATTTTGAAAGTTCAATGATTCATTCTGTTTTAAAGAAAATAAAAAATATGAATAAATTAATCTTTATTATTTTGTTTTTGATAAAATTAGCTTAAATTTTATTTCTTTTTGTCTCAAATTTATCTCATCCAAATATTTAAAAAAAGTTTAATTTCATGTAACTATACTGTTGTTATTTTATAAACTTCATAATACTATATCAAAACGAAAATAAATTATGTTTAAATTAGTTATAAGAAAAATATTGAAGAAAGAATGATGGTTACATACCTCCTGCAACACTTACAAAATCTTGTCCAGTTGCTCGATACACCTCAATATATCTGTGACCAATATGATGTTTATGTCGTTTCAATGCCATATCACAGTGCTCTTCATCAACAAATCTAACTAAAGCTTCTCCATTTCTCCTTCCTTGTGGACCAAGACATAAGGCTACTCCACCTCTAACACAGATAAGATAAGATAAAAAATTTACTTTATATTATGAAACTGTTGATTTCTAAGTAAAGTAAATCAATAAAAAAAGGAAATATTTTGTTAATAAAAAGCAAATGCCAAACATAAGCCAATATTTGTATAAAGCAATAATTTTGATTTATTATCTCTTCGTATTTTTTATTAGAACATTATAATTGATAAAAATTCTGAATAATTCTTATCAAATAGCTGGAAAAAATATTCATATAAATAGGAATGAATATTTTGGAAATTATTTAATCTAATATTCTATTATAAAAATGGCAAATTATGAGGGGAAAAAATAACAAATTCTTAATTTAATAGACTATTTGAAAACAAATTGCAGGCATAGTTCATCCAATAAACTTAAATGTCCATTAAATGATAAAGCTCATGTTTTTAGCATAACTTTTACTTTGCTGTAGTGCTTATTTAGAAATTCAGTAATAAAGGAGCAAAGTGTTTAATATTCTTATTTTAGCATAAAAATGCAATTTTACTTAATAAAACACTATATCATAAAATACTATGATACGATAAACATGACATGTCATCATGGAAAAAAAATTTGTTATATGGATAAAATCCATTATTTTTATGTTCTAAATTTGGAAAAATTTCAGATTCAGAACATATAAATAATGATTTCATCTTTTAGATTTGAATTTTATTGTATGGATTTCATTACATGTACACTGGAGTAATCCTAAATGGGAACAGCATTATAAAAGTTAAAGAAATGAACCAAAACATAATACTGACTTGTGAGTACAAATAAATATATCAAACTAAATAGAAAGATTAAACAGTTTATTTTCAAAAATTGTTTGATTTTTTTTAATTAGGTGGCATATTTATTATTTGTTGCAGTAGGAAAATGGATGATGATGATGATAATGATAATGATAATAATAATATTGGTAATTAAATTGGAGAATATATTATTATATAAACTTTGAAACCAAACAGGGAAAACAAAAATTTACTGCTAATGCTGCTATCATTAGAAATTAGATACTGGCCTGTTTTTATTTAAAAGATATTTAATTGTATATGTCAATGATTTTTGGCTAATCCTAAAGCCTATAGATTCTAGTGAATCTAAAAAAATTCTTAATCTAATAATAAAATAAATACTATCTTCAACCAAGAAAATCAATTATTTAAACTAGCTAAATAACTTCTTGTAAAAATACAGGAAATCCTCAACTTACGACAGGGTTGTATTAAAAAATTTTAATTTTGTAGTTCGGATTTGTCATAACTCAGAATATGTTTTTCCATAGATGTAATGTTATAAATAGAGGTTATGTTTCCAAACCACCAGAACTCAGTATATTCATATAATGATGAAATAATAAATAGCCTTTATTCAAAATTATTATATTCTGCTACATTTTATATATTATTATAAAAAGTAGTAGAATATAGTAATTTTGAATAAAGGTTATTTATTCTTTAAAATGAATAAAAGATGCTAACTACATTTTATTTAGGTAAGAATAAAGAAAATATCATGAAGAAAATGTATAAGTTATATTCATGTATCTAAGTTTTTAGTATTGGCCAGATAACCATATAATAAAGCAATAATTACCATCTTTGAGGATCTAGTTTCAATTCCAAATCCTACACATTCAGTTTTTTAGGATAGATCTAGCACAGACCCATTGAACCCCATTCTTCAACCTTCCAATTGGCCCCACCATGTGTGCTGGCCAGCCTTGATGGGCTTTGAAAGTGGCAGCTATCAAAAATATCTTGGATGATTCTGCATCTTAATTCAAACTCATCTAACAAAGTTTCTAGCAAAAATAAGCAATTATTTTTTAATGCCATTTCTTAATCATTGAATGACTTATTCCTAGTCCAGTAATAATTCTTTAATTTAAATAGTTCATTGTGAAAATAATGAAATAATTTGTAATCTAGTAATAATGTTTCCATTTGTGGCAATTGATATTATATATTATAATTTCCTGAGAAAATACAGATCTCAGATCTTGAATCGAATTGAAAACTTCAGATTGTAAGGTAACACTATATCATGCAGCCTATTTCAATTCATCTATTCAGATGACATTGAAGAGATGAATTGGATTGTGGAATATTGACAGCTAAGCTGGGACTTCTTGTATAAATTTTGAGGATTGATAACAAGATTTAATTCTAATTCTAAGAGAAAAAAACTAAAACCATTTCATATTGAAATTTGGCAAAATATACTGTATTTGCAAGTAGAGTAAAACAGCACTCAAATTTTAAATATATATTTAAAAATTTGGAACTGTTCTATGAAAAACATTTGTGTACTGTTTCTGTTATCATTTCCACCTTTTATGTATTAATTCATTTTACTATTAGTATACTATATTTAACTTGAATAGCATCTTAAAAAGAGAGAAAATCAAGCAAAAAGTAAAAATAGCTAAAAAATTTTGTATTTTCTGATGATAAAATACCAATAGAGAGTATGATTAATGATGGGAAGTATGATTAACGATGGAATATATTTTTATTTATACAATTAAACTATTAAAAATAAGTACAAAAAAAGCAACAAGAACTAACTAATCTATATTATTAGCAATGTATAATATTGATTTTCAGTGACAAAAGACAGAAAAGTCTGCTCATAATAATGTTATCATTAAATACATTTAATAAAAATAGACAATATATAGCTGAAATAATTTTCTTTAGTTTTGTTTTTTTTTATAGATCTCTAAGGAATGAAAAATTACATACAAAAGAGAAATTATTTTCTTTGTATGTAATTTTTCATTCCTTAAAAACCTAAAAAAATAAAATCAAAGCCAAAGAAAACTATTTTAGCTAAATATTGCTATGTTTTAGATAAAAAATAAAGATAAGATAAGGGTAAAAAGTATATTTCTTTGAAACAAAAAGAAGAGAATATGTTAAAATTTTTCCTCACCTGACAATGTTGAGTCCTCGGAAGAAGTCTGCTACATCCCGATCAGAAGACTGCCAGGGGAGACCTCTAGCTCTAACTACTGTCTTGTCATCAATCTTTTCATTTTTTAGGCTGAAAGAGCCAAAGGAGCAGGATTAATTCAAATGCCAGAGTTAGTCTCTTTAGAAGATCCAGAAGTATTTTAATGAAGTTTATTTAGTTTGTAAAGCATGTTTTTCATTAATAAAATGAAAAGATCAGAATAGACAAAACAGATTTATAAATAACAATGTAATATGAAGATAAACAATAATATTTTAATATTAAGAGCTCAATATATAAAAATATGCAAAACTGTATGAAAGCATATATTTAACTGAAGATAGAGAATATTAACTGTAAATTTAATATGAAAATAAAATCCTGAAAATTATTAAACATAGTTTTCTTCCCTATAGTGAAACAATCTCTATTAGTTATATATATGTTAGAAAACACCATATCTGGTAAAGCACCTGGAGATAATGTAATTATTGTTACAATAAAGACTTAAAACATTTTTCTAGATAAGTCTGCTGATATTTTTGAACTATAAGAATATAATAGAAGACTAGTTTAATTCTATGATGATTTTGTAATGTAGGAAAAGGCAATAAAGAAAACTTATAAACTCTTTAGATTTTAAGTTTTCTGACAGCTTTATATAAAATGTTTATAAAATTATATTTCAATAACTACAAAACAATTTATATTTATTTAATTACAGTCCTAGTCTAAATTTGGCACAATGATGTTATTTAAGGCAATTACCTTGTTCAATTCCTAAAAATGAAAAAAGAAAAATAATGTAAAATAAAAAATATGTAAATATACTATATATAAAATCTAAAATTCATGATTAGATAATATTTCTTAAATTAGCTAAACTTGGATCATGCTGATGATAATCCAAATTTAGTACTAAAAATATTACATGCAAATCATAGTTGAGTTTTATCTATCATTAAAGATTAATGATAGGTAAAACACAACTGCGAATGAATAGTTATGATGTGTTTCAATTTAATGTGTGCCATTTTATCTAGAACCATAACTGCTTGAAAAATAAAAACAGATATTAAAAAATTTATAAAATAATTAAAAGAATTGCTAAATAGCTTTAACTGTGAAAATATTTTCAGATATTTAAATATCCATATTCAGTTACATTGAATTAGAATTGAATTTAAGGTTAATATCTAACCACCAGCTTGTGGATCCAAAAATGGAGGGGCCAGGTTAAAAAAAAAGGTATTTAGATAATAATAGAAAATCAGGATTTTATTGTAAATAATAAAATAACAAACATACCAATTTTTGCATGGTTTATTTATTTGCTTATACAGTTTTGCAATGTTAATCAGCAAAATTATGAAGAATACCATAAAGACTGATTCAAAATATGTAATTACAATAAGCCCTAAATATTGATAAACTTAAAAACATAAATGTAATAATGAATCATTGAATTAGTAAAATATAAACTGCAAAAGATTGTAAAATGTGTAGTGATATATACATTCTCACATAGAATTTAGTAGTTAAGAATACACTGAGCACAGGGCCTGATGAGGTTTACCCCAATGCTGTAACTACCAGTAATATTGTGCATTCCTGTCTAATATATCCTTATGCTATTTATCAGCGGGCCAGTCCCAAGTATGATAGAATGTGATAATAAGTATACTTTTTGTGGAAAATGATTTTTATTTTTATAACAATAATTAAGATTATCAAAAAAATAATTTGTTAATCAAGATGTTTTTTGACAAAGAATAATTTGATTTATTTAATAAAATTATTAATATGGTCCAACCCTTTTATCAGTACTGGCTCTAGAGCTTTTAATGCCATGAGCGAAAATTTTTGTTGTGCCCTCCTCAAGTTGTCAGTTTTGATGGTGACGGACTCAGCATCTAAATTATGTATAAAAAATAATTGTGACTTACTTCAATAATAATAAAACACAAAATGCACCAGCACCCTGAGTGGATACTCCACTTGGTTGTATGTTGAGATGGCCCTGCCTTTTATAACAAATCACCCCTGGTATCTAATGATAGCTGATATTAAATGTAGATATCTAATTTCATAGCAAATAACAGAATATAGTTACCAGTAACTACTGTATATGCTTGCAATAAAATTCAATACTAATAAACTGATTTAATTATTAATTATAAATTTAACAATTAAATTCAGATTAAATTATGGTTCAATATCTTTATTTAAAAATGGAAATTTAGATAATTAGATTACTGACATTTATCTAGAAAAGAACAGAAACTCATCTCAATCATAAGTCAAACTAGGACAGTAAATTTTCCAATATTTTATCAGAATGTTAAATTTAATAACTAGAACTTTAATTTAAACTACTTTTTTTAGAAAAGTAGCCAAATTAAAGTTTTAATTATTAAACAAAAATTATTGAAACTAATTTAAATTATTGTTTGGTAATGACAATCTTAGCTTAAAATTAAATTTAATCACTTTTACATCAAAGAAGAAAAATATATATACCAATAATTACAGAATGTAGATAAAAGAAAAGCTACTTAATCTTAAGACAAAAGTTGGATGTAAAGATTGCTAGATAATTTGATTTTAAGTTGGGCATAAAGTTTGAATTAAAGTGTAGTAAAGTATTGTATCTTGAATTTTTACAAACAATAAAACCCCTTACCAGAAAGGAGGGGAAATTTTAATGACCAATTATTATCTTTTAGTCTTACCATATTCCTAGTTGCAGTCCGTTGTTTATCACTTCTGATTCCTGGAACTGATGTCCTGGAAGTCATAACATTTAAAGATTATCATCATAAAAAATAAGAGAGTTGTATTCTATTTGGACTTACCATCAGAAGATAATCGCAGAATGATCTTTGCCATATTTTGCACCCAGCGAACAGTTGGTTCAGCTGATCGATCCTCTTCCAAATCTAAATCTGACATGGAGTTAAGAAAATAATAATGATTGAAATAAAATATAATTTCCTATTCAATAATAAATATTTTATTTTTGTGACTATATGATATAAATGGTCAAATTTCTTTCTTAATAAATTATAGTATATGTTATTATTGTAGAAACATTTGGTAGTTAAAGATAAGCTAAAATTAATGAAAAGGCTTAGCAATTATATACAGTATTCCAAATTAATGTCATTGCATAACCAGATGGGAAAAGTACATTAAATGCGGAAAACAGATCTAATAAAAAAATTAATTAAACTTGGATGTATATACAGTGTAAACCAGTGATATAAATTAAATAAAAATCTGTATGATTATTATTCAGTTTCACTTAAATCTTGATTTTATCAAAATATTAAAAGGAAAAAATAATCTTAAAATATATTTTTATAACTATAGAAAATATCTTCATATAAATAAAGGAAAAATATATTTAGTACAAAATAAAGGAATATAATGAAAAGGATACAGTCCAACATATCTTGGATGCAACAGCAGTCTTTCAGTTTGTAGAATTTTCTGAATTCTTTTCTTAAATCAAAGAACTTGTAATAATAGTCAGGTAGTTGGATATTCTTGCGATGTGCTTCAGGATGTAATACTTGGCGAAGATGTAACTGTCCATCGGTAATGAATTGGAAACTAGGACCATAGTCAGCATTCAGCTTAGCTTTCACATAATGATCAAACTGAAAAGAGAATGAATTATTTTTTATCCAATTGATTTAGATAACTGAGATATTAAAATTATATAAAGTTCAAACTTTAATTTTAAAATTATATACAGCAGATTTCCGTACAACGCGGGAGATACTTTCTGCATTATACGAGACACGCATTATCAGACGATTTTGTGCAAATATAAACTTATCTCTGAGTTCTAGCACTGATCCCATATTACTAATAAGATGTAAGTTAGTTTCAAATATAATTTTATTGTGTTCAGAGTGTTAATTACTTGTTTTAAAGAAGATTTTTTAATAAAGGAAAAAACAAAACAGAATACAGGTAACTAAATTTTCAAAAATATTATATACAAGTAGACTCCATATAACACGGACTCCAAAAACGCAGATTTGTATAACTCGATGGAAAAGTCGTTAAAGTTTTCATGGAAACGAAATCAACATCATTTGGTTTTATTACAATCAACAGAAAAGTAACGTTAAAAACGTTTATCCTTGGCGTTATACGGGACTATTTATAGCATTGTATGAGTACTAGTGGCAATTTTTTCGTTGCGTTATACGGGAGTTTACTGTATTATATAAATAATTGGAATTATGTAGCTGAAAATGCACTATACTTTTCCCAATTGACTTTTCCATGTGTATATCACAATATTATATTATATTTTTAAAAACATATGTATTTTCTCTACAAAATATCTTAAGTTCTAAAAATACAAATAAATAAATAACTTTTTAATAACTCATTTTTTGTTTATAGTGACAATGACAATGCCTTCCTATACAAACGCAAAATTTCATATATCTGTAATAATACAATTACATATATATAAAATTTAATAAGATAATTAGATTAGGGAACTACTAAACATAAGACAAAATTTTATAACAATTTTGCCAGTAGACAGTGCAATGAATGAAATTTGTTTTATTCGAATATTTTATATTTCAGTTGACCTTATAATATTTTAATCTTTTAAATATTATATAAAGGGTGGAGAAAAACTTCGTCGTAAAATTTTGTGTACTGATAGGTGGCCTCGAAACAAGTCGAAAATGTCTAATGAACATATGGTCTAAATGGCACTATTTTTGAGTTATAACCTTTTAAAGTTAGCCAATCATCATCGAGTACACAAAGCGTCACGACGCGTCGCTCGCCTTCTTACTAAAGGCCATGACCCACTGAACGCGACGCGAAGCGAAGCAAAAATGACAGAAAAATTTGCATACTTCGCTTCGCGTTGCACTGCACCTCTGCCTGTCTACATTGCAGTCGAGTTACTTCTTATGTTTCATGGATTTGCCGATAGAGGTCGTTTGCGGAGTGTGGACGATTTGTTATTAGAAAGAAGAAATCATATATTTTCGGTATTCTTTTAATCTCATGTCATATAAACATGGTCTTTTT
>WUQG02401411.1:0-17521 GCA_011317285.2 Androctonus mauritanicus | reverse complement strand
CGAAAAATTTTATTTTGATATATTTAACTTTTAACATAAAAATTTTTAATTAAAAATTTAATTTAGAAAATTATCGTTAATCGATAATATTTAGTAAAATGTAGATATATTTATTTAAAAAATAATAATAATTAAACAGAGACATTGTTATAAAAGATTGCGATTTTATTTTTAACATATGTATTAAACATTTTTTAAATTGCTTAAACGGACTTATATTATTTAAAAAAAAATATATATTTAATAGCAGTTTATGTACATAATAAAAATTCTACTGTGGAATTTTAAACTGAAAAATATTATTATTAATATAGTTTTATACAGTTATATAATTTTTTGAAACGGGAGCCTGAGGCTGTAGATTTATTTTGAGAATTTTTCGAATAAAAATTTTTCGAATAGCGGTGTTTATAATTGATGTTGACAATAGCAATTAACTTTAACAAATGTTTATTGCTTACATTGCTGTAATTCATTATTTTGAAAAATTCTTTGCTTGCATGAATACTCTAGTCGGAACTAATGTTATAATGGATAAATCAGTTGTTTTTATACGTCTAGTATATGATATCAATTAAATATTTTAAAATTTTTTAAAAACTGAAAATGAAATCACTTTTACAGTGGGATGTAAAAATTAAAAAAAAAATGTTTATGTTAAAAATTTTATACATTTCGGAAGAAATAAAAGTCGCTTTCTTACAAAACCCTTTGGTTTCGGGGAGGAAAATGTACTTATAAAATTTTCCGGATTGAAGATGAGTAAATAATACCAGAAAGCATTTTGCCAGTCAATAATCGTAAAGTATGTTGTACCGAAAAATATAATGAAAATGAACAGAACAAAATCGTAATCCGAACAACATCTTTACTAAATAGAAATATGGAAGCATTAAGGGTTTAAAGAAATTTTACTTGAAATAATACAGTAATTTTGTAATGACAAAATAACAAAACTGAAAAAATTTTAAGAACAATTACAATGTCCAAAAAAAGAACAACTTTTCTGTTCAATATCAGTGAGTGCAAGAATCGGACAGATGTTATAAGTCATAGTTTGTTGTCTTTGAACATCATCTATAACTTTCTGACTGACTCTTCACAACTCTAATTCTACATTACTGGATTAAATTGCACAGAATTTTGTTAGGTGTATCATATATTTTTCTATTTACTTTTCATCAATAATGGTATCATTTAAACAAATATTATTGCATTTGTTCTTTTTACATTTCGTGATATCAAATATTGTTTTATCGTTCCTTCCTTTTGTGAAATTGTTTTCAATTATTGGCTGCCAATCATGCTTTCAGGAAATTATGGAAGGAAACTTTAAATGCATTTTTTACAAATCCAGAATTTATTAAATTTTTTAAACTTTAAATAGATATTTTATTATTAATTTTCCATATTTTTTATGATAATAACACTTTACTATATGATAGCATAAACATAGTAACATCGTATATGCATTAAACCTATAACAAAAATTTGCCTTAAAATGAGAATGATGTTCACTCCTAGGATGATAAGAAATGAGCAAAAAATAATTAAGACTAAATATTACACATTAGTCTTGCAAATTCAAAAAAAGGTAGCAATATTATTTGTTTATTTGTTCATTTGAATACCGTAATTCTATAAAAATCATAAGTTTATTAAAAATATTTATTTATAATAAAATTTAATTGTATTTGAAGCTATGAATATATATATATATATATATATAATTTCTAGACGTTATAACTAAATTTTTTAATAAAAATTGCAATTTTTTTCAAACAAATCCAATTGTACAAACTGTCTGCAAGTATTGTACAGTGCATTTTAAAGATAAAAATTGCAGTGTGGTTAATTTTGTTAATTTGCATTTAATTTTAAGTATTTATAATTTTTGGGACAGAGTTGACCAAAAATCTTATGCAAGGATTAGCAAATGTGAACTTATTTGAATTTGTTGAGAATATATAAAATATGAGTAGAATACTTAAAACAATCAATTAAATCCGGAAAAATTAGAATTATCCATGAAATGAAAAACACTAAAAGATTTTATTGGATCTTTTATTATCAATTTTATCCCGAAAAACCAAGATTAAGATGAAAATGTGTTGTCAACAAGCAAAGTAACCGATTTAAATGCAAAATGTTCCAGAAGATTATGTTTATTGAATGAATTATACCGATTCTGATAAAGCAGTTGGAAAATCACAAGAAAAATAAAGAACTAGATCAGAAAAAATAACAAAAAGAATAAAAAGAAAAAATTTAATGTTGAAGGAAACTTATAGCAAAGGCTAAATAAAAAAGGAGAAAGAAATCTATAAAAATTTGGAGAAGTGATGAATCATAAAAGTGGCAAAGTTAACTTTTTGGAAAAAGAAAAAGTTACTTGGCCAAATATTGGAGATAATGATATATTTCAAAAGTCAAAATTTTACCGTTATTGGATCGCTAGCAATGGATGGACATGATGAAAGATTTGAACGAAAATTTGATGATTTTTAAATCCACAATATCTAACACAAAAATTTTTCTATACTATCTAAATTAACTATAAAAATATAAATATTCACCTTAAATTTATAAGAAAATTTTTCTATAGTTATTAATTTAAAAAAAAAAAAAAATGTTTTTAAATGTCTTTATAATGATATCTCTATGGACACGTTCACTTACCTGAAAAGATATTGGCTGCGTGAAAAGTAATAGATATATATAATAATTAAAATAGTTGATATAAAACTTGAATCAGGCATATTTTATGGCAAGATAAATCTTTATACAGTAAGTTTTATGAATCTGTTTACTTCTGTTTGAAAGAAAAAAATTCAGAAACTAAAGTGGAGGTTATATACAATGCATACAGTATATATTAAAAATTATAGATATAAACTTCTTCAGCAGGGCCGATTCCATATGTGAGGCAGCGAGGCAACCGCCTCAGGCGCCAAAATGAATTATAAAAATACGAAATATATAATGAAGAACAAAAAAATATTAATGTGACAAAATTACGTTGTTGTAGCACTAAAAATTTTGTTAACACTACCTGTAACTGTAGCTGCAGCTGAGTGCAGTATTTCTAAACTGAAAATTTTTAAAAAATTATTTACTAACAATAATAACTCAAGACCGATTGAATGATTTGAAAATAATTTCTGTAGAGAAGACGATATCCAAAACAATAAATTATAAAGATGCAGTCAAGCAATTCGCTGTAATGAAAGCTCGAAGATTAATTTAGAACAAATTATATTCAATTTTTCTGCTTTTTAAGTATTATAATGTTCAAACTATTTTTTTTTTTAATATAAATAAAACTTGTTTTTATATTTAATACAAATTTTTCTTAAAATGTCTCTTATTCTATTAAGTAGATTATTATTCATTATTTAGAGTTTTTCAAAAAAATTTTAAAAGGAGCCGTTTTTAAAACTTGCCTCAGGCACCACAATTAGTCGGTCCGACCTTGTTCATCAACAATAACTGGATCAAAATTTGATACAGTATTTATACTTTAATTAAAGATCTGGTAAATTTATTAAATACTTCTTATTTTTAAACAATGGTTAATAATAAAACGATGTTTATTGTAGGAGCATTAGTAACTTCATATGTTTTTTTGAAGTATTTATTTATAAATTTTCATGCTTGTATTTTTATATTTTCATGTATATTTATTGATTCGTGTATTAAATTCGAAAATGTATAAACAGCCACGGTAAAAATATATATTTATACATTTTTGGCATGTCTGTTTATACATTCTCGAATTTAAAAAATTTGTGTAAACAAATATATCAAAAATGTGTAAGAATTCTTCAATGGATCCCAATAAAATATATGAATTTTATCCAAATATTGATATTTACACGCGTTATAATGCTGACAAACAACTTTATTCAAATATCCTTTTATTTCATTTAAAAACGAAATGGGTCAAAAAACATATGCTAAATCGAGTATATAATTAATTCTTCGAATGAATTAAATTTGACGAAAAATTAATTCATTCATAGAATTTATTATATATAGTACTCGATTTATAATCATACAATGTTCTCATTTAAAACAAAAGGATTACCAAATAATTTTTTCACTTAACCATGCGTTTTTTTTTTTTTTAATGGAATAAAAGGGTATATGAATAAAAATCTGTCCATCAGCACATGAAAATATTATTCTATTTGGATAAAATTCTCATTTTATTGGAACTCATTGAATGCTGTTGAAGACGATCGATATCGGTTCAATAATATTGGATTGCTATGAAAAAATATTCTGTATTTACATATTTTGGAGCAGTATTTCATGTAAATATTATTCGATCTGAATGAAAACATTTATACTTTAGCGGAGCTTTCTACAGAACTAAGACTCTCAAAAATGATTGATATTGGATCATATGTGGATATGTCTGCTGTCAAAACGATATCTTATATAAATATTATCAAATTTTAATGAAATTCATGTATACTGTTAATAAGCTTATCACTATCCTAAAACTGATCAAAATCGATTTGTTTCTCACTCGATTTTGATCATTTTCACTAAATTATAGTAAGTTCATAATAAACAAAAATAGCAATCTTTGAATGTCTTTGAACATTCAAACAGTACTTATTCTGATAATGTAGATTTTTTCCCTCTCAATACAGTTATGTTTTATGAAAATCTTAATCATAGCTACACCTCAGAAAAATTAGAAAACATAATTTCAAAGAATTGAAAGAGCATAAAATAAAAAGGAAGTTCTGGAAAGCACTAATCACCCATTTTCCAAATACGTCTTCCATTTTGGAATGATCAGAGATGCAAAATTAAAATCTGTGTCATCAAAGTCATCTTCAGTGCTATAATTTCTTTATTGAATGTTATAAAAAATTCAATAGTTATTAGAGGAAATCTTAAAAGTTTAAACGATCGCCATTTTTAAATAGATGAAATTGTTAAGGTTAATTTTCTTATTTCAAGATCGGCTTTAATGGATTGACACGCCCTGTTGAATATAAAAATCAATCAAATAATTCAAAATTTATTGGAGATAAATGGGCGATGTTTGAATGCCAGCAATTTTTCAATGATGATAAAAAAAGAATAATTAGTACATTATTTCTTCAACCTTCTTGCTGAAGTTCATTAAAAACATGCTAAGAAAGTTTCAGTAATTTTAATCTCTGCTATTTTTAAATAGTTAAAACCACAAATGAAAATATGTGTCATTGAGTTTAGTGTCAATGGTGGAATATTTTTTTCCAAATTTGGTGATTAATTAGTTCAAAAGTTATTAGTGAGAGATATATAAACAAGTAGTCTCAGTTTCCTTCCACAAATAGATAAAAGATATTCAACACTTTACCGCATGAATTTCTAAAATAAAAAATAGAGTTATTGAAAATGTGATTTTATATGCTAAAAAATAAAAACTCCATTAAAAAAAAAAGAAATTTTTTATGATTTTTTAAAATTTTATATTATAAATTATATATTTTACCATACCTTATAATCAAGTCTTTATTAAGCAACTACAAAAATTGCTGTTTTATGAAATGGCGATGAAATCAGCAAGTTTTCACTTTGAACTATATGCTATTTCCACATTTGGTTTTTAAAAAGTTTACATTAAAGTAAAATTTATATTAAGGTGAAGTTTAATATTATCATCATTAAAATATGAGAATTCTTATTTTAATGATAATTGACATTCGTGCATTGTTTTATTGTATTTTTTCCGATGAATATTTGAACAAATATGGTGCAACATTTGGAAGTGAATTGCTATATATAACATTGCATATGCAATTGCTTGGGGCATTGTTTAATATACCGAGTGACCATAAAATAACGTGAGCTGTTCAGAGCCCTATAACATGTCATGTACTGAACGAAATATAATAAAATTCGGTTGACATGCACAGTGGAACATGCGCTCCGTGAAAAATATTGTATCCCGCGTGCAGTTCTTGGAACATCTGAATAGTGGTCATATTGAACCTCATGTGTAATTAACAATAAAAGTTGGCATGTATTGTTCAGAAACTTGTTCTATGCTGTCTCATTTGGCGATTACACATTCCTTAATCACACATTCTACATTTCTGCAGTGCCACAGTTCCCCTGTTGACGACTTTTAGTACTAAATTTGTTTTTTTTTTTTTTTTTTGAAATCGAAATCGCATGTTCCACTGTGCACGTCCACCGAATTTTGTTACATTTCGTCCAATATTATGACGCGCTATAGGGCTCTGAACACCTCACGTTATTTTATGGCCACTAGGTATAATGAATTTGTATTATAATATTGTAACGCATTCGAATGGATTTTTTTTTATCATTAAAAAATAAATTTGCATGTTATAAAATGTTTTTTATAATGTCTTCGATAAAATGCAATTTTGAAAAAAAAATATATGATATATGCAGTAATAATTCTTCATTTTCATACTTTAGTATCAATTATCATCAAATTTGTTCTTCCATGCGATTTATTTTTTTAAATTTCTGTTAGATTTAATTTTTATATACAACATATATTTTAATAATATAGCTATATTTTAAAGATGAATAGATGCCATTTATTTGTTATTAGAATTTCTTCAAATTTGCACAAATTTTCTTTACTAACTATTAGATTTATTTATGTAAATATCACCATCATCGTTATGACATGATAAATAAACAGAGCTGTTATAATGTCGTCGATATTTTCATCAAAATCAAATTCATTTTCACTTAAATAAACGTGAAAATTATCTTTAATGTTAATCGAAAATCAATATTTTCGTTAATTATATTGATTTTTAAATTGAATATATTTTCTAATATTTCTTCACATTCTTTGTCATTATATTTAAAAATATTTTTACTGATCACATTGAATTTATGCATCACAAATTCTAAATATATGAATATTTAGAATTTATCATGCATAAATTCAATGTGAATAAAACGTGATATAAATTCAAATTTATATAATTATATGAATAGTTATATAAATTAAATATTCTATATTTAGTTTTTCTAATGATATCTTTTATAATAAACACAGCTGAGTTTTAAATTGGTCAAAATAAGAAAAAAAGCAAATAACAAGTATGAACAACAACCTCTGTCACTAATGGCATATACTGTTATACAATGACAGCAGGAATAAATTAGTAGCTAAAATAGATGTATCAGAATTGATATATCATGTAATGTCGAGTTAATATTCTGTATAGTGCTTAATTAATGCGTCAACAGTGATTCAATATTCATTAAAATGATAAGGTTCGTAAAAAGAACATTATCAGTGCGCCTATATTTGCTAAAAAACTATTCAAAAAATTATAACGTGACGGTAAGATAGAAATAATTAACTATTTACAGAAAAATCATTTCTAAAAATCATAAAAAATCGTAGAATCACAAAGAAAAATAAGAGAATTCTTAGTTGCGAATTTCGATGAAATTTTACGAATTGTTCTTAATCTTAGTTATTAATCTAAGTTCGTAACTAAGATTTCTCTAATTCTTAACTAATTAAAATTCGTAACTAAGATTAATTGTTATTAATCTTAGTTGCGAATTTTACGATGAAATTTTCCTTCAGATTTCTGAATTTTCGATTCAGAAATCTGACGGAATCGATGCATATAAGTCGATTTATATTGAATATTCCTGAACTGTTTTCATGTTTTGCAAACATTGTTCGGCAAGATGTATTTAGGGAATTTTATTTTATGCTAAAGTATTTTTTTTCATGTAGTCTTGTTATGTTAAAATTTCAAAATATAACTTTTTATTTAAATCAGTACAATGTGTAATGTGGTTGTTTAAACGATACATATTATATTGAGGGATTATTTCTTTCAAACACGGCTGAGCATCAGTAAAACTTAAGAAACATCGTAAAAAACTTTATCCATATGTCAAAATTTATCAAAATCAATCAAGTTCTTCAAAATTTATCTGCAGACCGAATATATCGAGAAGTGCATAACATTGAAGTCGATATGCAATAATAAATAAAAACTTAATCTATTTTCTTACATTTTTTTTTCATTTATAATTTAATTTCTTTATTTGTACGAAAAAATCGTAAAATATATATTTTTATTTGATCTTTAATAACATTTATATTAAAAATGCAATTCTGTAATTTTAATATTTATGATTCGATTTTTTTTTTAATTTTAAATCTAAGAAAACAGTTTTAAAACATAGTGCTTTCAAAAATAAGATGTTTTATAAGATGTAAATATAATTATGTTAACTAATAAAAATAAGATTTTTCATTTATCGATATAAAATAAATTATTTTCTATTTTCTTATTTTTTATGTATACAGTATATGAAAATATTTTAAAATTAAAAATATATAAGGGTGAAGAAATCTTCGTCGTAAAATTTTGTGTACTGATAGAGAGCATCGAAACAAGTCGAAAATGTCTAATGAATATATGATATAAATCGTATCATTTTTGAATTATGATCCTTTAAAGCTAGCCAATTACCATCAAGTACACAGTGTCACGATGCGTCGTGGCGACGCGATGCATCGCATTGCGTCGCTCACCTTCTTACTACTGTATTACAAACTTTGCCCTTCGCAGCTTCTACGTGCTTCTCCACCTCTTTTCTTTCTCAATTGAGTTAGTCTGGATAGTAAAGATGCTAACGCATCCGTTTCTAATTTAAAACTCTGGGTTCGAATTCTAATTATGGCAAGTATCACAATGCTGTTTGATTTTATTCTCGTTCTCTCTCTGAGTTTATCATTTTGCGTTTTATTTCTTGCGATTGCGACAGGGGCAAGAGAGTCAGCGATAAAAGAACTACTACAGTAATAATAACAATAATAAAAATAATAATTAAGTGAATTAATTAAACAGCACGTAAAAAGAAAAAAATGCGCATTTCGTTTTAAATGGCCAGTCACAACGGTAGTTCCTATTTCATTTCATAGTAATGAAATAAAAGAAAAAGGCCAGTATAGATGAAACCTTTAATTCTCATTATAAATTTTACAAGACAATTAAACCTTAACTTTGTCGACTCAGTTTTTCGAATTCCTTTTCGAAAGACAATTAACTTTTTATTCCAGTTTTCGTAAGTCGATTAGGATGAGATGGTAGTAAGAAGACGAGCGACGCGATGCGATGCATCGTGACGCTTTGTGTATACGCGATGGTGATTGGCTAGCTTTAAAGGCTCATAACCCAAAAATGGTGCGATTTCTAAATCGCATCATTTTTGGGTTATGAGCTTTGGGTTATTTCGACTTGTTTCGATGCTTTTTATCAGTACATAAAATTTTATGACAAAGTTTTTCTTCATTCTATGTATATATGTATATAGTCTATAGGCCTACTCATCACTTTTAAATTGTTTATTTTTCAATAAAATAAAATAGCTCGTATAAATATTTATAAAAATTGTATTGATTGAATAATTAATTTAGATATCTATTTTTCAAGTATATAAGAAATTAATGAGAATAAGTTCATTAATTTTAGCGATTTTATTTATGAAACTGGCAAGATATTAATTTTATAAATCGCAGCATTTAAGTAAGTAAATATTAAACACATAAGCAATTAAATTCTATAAATTATAAATATTTACAATGACTTTACTTTTAAGGAAAATATTTTTTTTAATACTGTATAAATATTAATTAATGGAAAGAGATTCACTAACTATGAACCCCAAGCGTGAAAGTAGGATGTTATTTGTGTTATATGACTTAATTATAATTTCTAAACTTCATTAAATATTGTTTATTCTAACTTACATAATGATGGATTTAAATAAAGTATCTAAATAAACAGCCATTATCAAAGTCTTATGATGCAACAGTAATTTCCAAAATAAACAGAAAGAATCGAATTTAAATTGAAAATCTCTGCAGGAATGACTTAGTTTGAAAAGCTCTTTTTAAATTTTTTAAATCTTTTTCTTACGAAAAAGTAACTTTCTATTGAAAAGTGGAAAATTTCATAATACTTCAATAGGTCTACGTCAATATTTTCTGGACGATAAACTTTGAGAATTCCTGTTTTTACAATGTGGAATTCATCGCATTTAGTACAAACATGTATCGTATATCTTGTTTTTCTTTTCTGATTTCTTATAATTTTTATCAGTTAAAAAGTTAGCAAAGTAAAATTTTTTGAAACTTGTTAACTTTTCAGTTTGAAACACTTTGAAACTGAATCGTGAAAAATAATTCGCAATATTATTTCTGTTTTATCATTATAAAGTTGTTTATATTTTACTTTGATAATATTAGTTCTGAATTTTCAACTCAGAACTGCAACCATGCAGAAATTATCATCATTTATTATTTGCTTAAATTCGGTTACATTATTAATAAAAGAATTATTTTTTATGTATTCTGTAATAATATTTTATAAATGGTTTCTTTTAAAAAGTTTACAAAGTAGGAAATACTGCATTATTGTATTTTATTGTATCGACGAATGTTTTCGGTTACGAAGCCAATATATTGAAAAATTGAATATCTGGTTAGCCTAGATATACTATTTTTTTCAATCAAAAATCTTTCAAAATTGTATAGGATTCCTGTCAGTTAGAAACGACAAAAGTATTTTTTTATATAATTTGGCATATAATTGACTGATGCTGTTTCTTGATGTATAACAATAATAATAAATATTTTTGACTCTTTTCAGTATTTAAATATTATTATTTCTACGTGTTTTCATTTAATTATCATTTTATTTGTAGTTGTTGATAATGAATGCCTCTATCATCATTCGTTGAATGAATTTTGTTTCATTATCATCACTGTAATTTTTTATATCACTAAATGATAACATGATCATCAAATATACAGTTTATAAGTTCATTTTCATAAAGCAAAAAATATTTTCTTTAATAAAAAACAAGAAAAGATTTTTCTTATACAGATATGAGTTACAAAGATAATATATAGTCTCAAAAATTCTGGAAATATTTAAAAAAAAATGACAGAAAAATAAATAAAGTTTTTAATTTAAACCAAAAAAAATTCATCATATATTTTGAATCTTATTATTTATTTATTTATTTAATAGTTTTTCTAAGGGTTAAATTTAGTTTTTCTTCTATACCGTTTTATTTATCATTAAGAAATAACTGGTAGCTCACAAAAATATAAAATTCTAGAAAATATTTTGAAGAATTCAAATATCCATTCCTCTGACTGAAATTTTTATAAGTTATAAGATAATTTTTGAAAGTGTTATCCATATCTTTCTTCGAGTTTTTTGAAAAAAAAGAAAAAAAAACATGCATTATCAAATTTTAAAGTATATTTTTATTATATTTTCCCCGCCGATCTTTAAAAATTTAAACGTGTTATTCATTTTTCGTGTAAATATATGTTTAAGAAAAATATTTCGTGTTTAACATGTAGAAATGTAATAAATTGCAAGATTTATATTTCCTGTTCTATTTTTAAACAAAATTCGCAGGTAGAATTTTTATATTATGTTAAATTCAGCAGTTTTAAAGGGATTTATATAAAATTCGGAATATTGATAAATCTAATCAGCATATAAGCAAGCCTACGCACAATTAATGATGTTCCGCTTTCTTGCCTAAAATGGTTCCAACTAAATTTATTTTTAAAAACTTATGCATTTTTCTTTTCATTTCATTTTTAAAAAAGTATTTCTTACTTAATATTTATTTTTTGATATTTTATAACTGATATAATCTAGTTTAGTTTTCAAAAATGGTATTCATTTTTTTTTAATTTGCATTTTATTACATTAAATATTAAAATAAAAATAAACTAAATTTATTTTTCCAATTTCTGATCTGATGTAATTTTTACTGAAATCTATACTAAAAAAAATGTAATACAGTATATATCAGATCATTCCAAAAGTAATGTCGTTTTCATATTGCACTTGTTTAAACGTGTCTCAGCTTGTCTAAACATGCATTTTTAAATCTTTATAAATACTATATACTGAGGCGATCTTATTCTATGGAATATATATATTGATTATCTTTTATGTCCTTTCAAAACGTAGGCCTAATGCTAAAAATGGCAATATTTTTGTAATGACCTGATATTTTAACTTGTATAAAAATAATTCGATATGATTTTTTAAATATTATTACAAAGATATCTTCAATAATAAATCGCACTATTAAAAAAAATCACTTTTTCTCATATTAATTAATTTTTTTATTTTTTTATTACAATTTTGTTAAAGATATAATCCATTATAAGCTTATTACTTTTATAATCGGATGAAATGTTAAATAATATTTTATCCGATTATAAAAGTAATAAAGTTGTAATGGATACTAAAGGCCTTTTTTGTCGAATTTTGTAAATTGATGATACGTAATACAAAAATCCCATGTTGTTTCTGCATTTATTATTTTTAGTGATTTTTCAGTGAATGTTTTCAGAGTACAGTCATATCTTACCTTATATCGTTAATTCGTTCCAAGACTAGCGATATAAGTCGAATAAATTTTAAAAAACGACCTCGACCTCCTATAAATAATCTGTAAGTTCGGTTAAAACATTTTAACGCTTCTAAATAATTGTATAAATTATTTTGCATATTTTAATCATTATTTTATTCATTTTTATGTGGTCAACATACTCTTGTAGGCAGCGTAGAAAGTTGAACAAGAGTGAACTTCGGCGTAAAGACGCAGCGTCTAGCAATACACAGAAAGTGACATCATCAGCATCGATACACCAACGTATTTATATCGCGTTTCACGCTTGTGAGACCCAGCCTTTAGCAGATATTTATTGTTTCTTATTAACAAAAAAAACCGACCTAAAGTCGAAAACGATGTAAGTCGAGATATGATTATACTTAGCAAAATTTTAAAATATCTATACGTAAGGTAAAAGAACTGGATGAAATATTTCAAAGAAGATTTATAACAATTGATAACGTTAAATATTAGGCCGAAAGTCAATGATTTCTGATCCAATTTATTAATATTAATTGTTGTCTTGTAATTATTGTATATATGATAATATACTTCAACTTAATTCAGAAACAAATAAAAAGCTTAAATAAGTGCATACAACTAATTTGAGTTTCTGATGAGTCTGTTTAAAAAAATCATGTAGACAAAAATATTCCATTATTAATTAGTTTTAATAAATTATCTTCCGAGATAATCTGTTAATAATCTAAATTATGAATATTTGAACGAGTATTTCTTGTTACTTTAATAGAAGCAACTGGGATAGATAATTATGTTCGAAAGAGTAGGTTGAAAGATCGTTATTATGTCATTATTAGAAGCTCGATTGGTTTGTTTTTTTCTTTCTTATTATCGAAAATTACTATCCTATAGATGACGGAAAGATATAGAACAGATCTTTGTGATTGAAATTTTGACTCGATCTTATAGATAAAAAAAAATATAAAGATTCAATCAAAGAAAGTGAAATTGAAGTCATCAATAAATATTCCAGAGAATATTATTCAAAACACTTTAATTCTTCTATAAATTGTTGGAAATAAAATTTCTGTTATGAATAGGATGATATTTATTTCGTTGTAAAACTCTTTGAAACTACTTTTCAGATATTCATTTATGATTTCTGAATTCTGATTTATGATTTTATGAATTTTAATGATTTTCATTCTCGGTTAAAAATATAAAATTAAATTTTAAATTGCATTCATTGGATAGAAGTGATTTAAAAGATTCTGAAGAATTTTTAAGATTCCCTGTTAATCGGTCCCTATGGAACCGGATTTCAGTCAGATAATGAATAGTCGGTTATAGTGGTGGACCTACAGCTATCGAGGACCAGGGCGGAAGTCTCCCTGGGGCTTCCTAATTGGAATGATCATCATACAAATGCAACTTTTCCTTAAATCTATAGAAAAATTTATCAAACTTGTTTAGTTTGTAATAGTATTTTGACACACGCTTACCTATCCACTTTCTGCACATAGAGCCGTATCTACCATCCGGGCTCCGCATGGCTAGAAGGGTGGAAAACTGCTCATATTTTATAAAATTATAGCATCGCCGCTTCTAACAACTTTTAAACATAAACACGGCACATTTATTCGTAATCATCCTCTCAGAATACAAAGACTTTCTTTTATATTCCTACATATGCGTACATATACTTAAAACTTAAGGTTCTTCGGAAGGCCCCCTGATCAGTGGCCCGGGGCGGACCGCCCCCTCCGCCTCCTCGGTACGCCCCTTGGATTAATCCGAAAATACATGTAAAATACCATTTATAGATTGTAAATAAATATATATATTATATATTTAATTTACAACTTATAAATTTTATCTAAATAACATTTACTTACTTGCTAGATAAAAAATCAGTAATCTTCACTTGCCATTATAATTTAAATACGTTTTTTGAGGCATGATCACGAAATCACGTCAAGTTTTGATAGGAATTATTTAAAAATCAGTTGAATTATCTTGATATTCGATATATCTTATCGCAATTTCGAGCACATTCTTTCCTTCAGAATGACTTATTCTTCTTTTGTTTTTATTTCTGCTCATATCTCGACGAAAATGTGGCCGGTTAAAGCGAGACCGGATAAGAGAGAGTCTACTATATAGTTTTAACTTGCGTTTAGTTTCCCTCTGCCATTTTTAATTGAGTGAAATATTCTTCTTTTCTGTGTTATTATAAGATTTAAGTTTTATCTTCTTAAATTCTTTAATTTTTTTTATCACTTTTCACTCCGCGATCTAGACTTAAGTGTAGATCGCGGAGTGAAAAGTGATAAAAAAAATTATTCTTTAAGAAATAAATTTAGTTTTGAATGTCCAAAAATTAATCATGAATTTATTATAAATTAAAATTTAATGCATATTACTTGTTTCGTCATGTTTCACAATATATCAATACAAATAGATGCAAATTTGACGAAGAAATTAAAACGTTTTCCATGTCAGTATTAATTATATTAATTACTTGCATTATTAAATTTAATATCTTCGCATTACTATAATTTTTAAGTTATCGTTTTATCTTGTCTAATAAATAAAATTCAAATTATAAAGCTTCATTTCCTAAATTTGAATTCATTGAATATTTTTGAATTTTTCTTTATCTCTATCCACAATTCGTCCAAATGAAAAATTTTGTTTTAATTTTACTGAATTATTATTATTTCTAAATGTTTATTTTTAATTGATAATCAATGCTTCAGATTTTGCATATATATACATTTTTAATAAATTCTTAATTTTTAATATTCAGATATAAATTGGCTTTCATTGATTATAATGATTTTTAAAAATAAACACAATATTTCAAACTTTTATTTTGTAAAAATTTCTACATTTCTTTCCATATTTTCGTTTCTAAATTGAAAAAATGTTGTTTGTATTGTTATTGTTTTATCTTTTTTTAATGTATTATATAAAATGCAATGTCTGTATGTCTGTTCGGCAAAGGCTTTCACACTGTTTGACCCATGGGAATTAAAATTCTCGTGATCCCACGAGTAATCTGCATCGAAATCGCCACAGAATGGTGCGGCATTTTGGGATGGCAGCGACAAAATCGTCATTTAAATCCTTCAATGTTCAAATTCGGGATGACACCATAGTCGCACCGAAGTGACGTCATCATAATGCAACAATGGATGGTGTCAGAAAACATGATGTGTGACTTGACGATATGTAACAATAATGATGCCACAATGATATCACATCGCCGTTACGATGATATCATCGCAACATAATACGCTGGTTAAATCAACGTTAAAATTGGGCCTAAAAGCCAACTGAATCTAAATGTTACGATAAATGAATTTTATGTCAAAATAATAGTTTTGCGTGATTCATTATAATCATTAATCCCGTGAATTTATAATCATTATAACCATAATGATTATAAATTCACGGGATTTTGCAAGTCCGTTCAATCCCGTCTTTCAATCTTCTGAATGAGCCCACTATAGTTGTTAACCAGCAATAAGCTGGTTAATAACTATAGTAAATGATTCAGAACTATAGTAAGTCCTGAAAGTGGTCGCCGCCAAAAGTGTCTG
The DNA here is from genome assembly GCA_011317285.2 of Androctonus mauritanicus. NCBI lineage: Eukaryota > Metazoa > Arthropoda > Arachnida > Scorpiones > Buthidae > Androctonus > Androctonus mauritanicus. The sequence goes on along the minus strand of WUQG02401411.1, from coordinate 1,496 downwards.
TTGTGTAATTCGGCATCTTAATTTACACTAATTTACACTATAGATTCATTTAATAGCCAAAGTATTATTATGATGTAAGAGTTGCCATGTAAAGTGTGTTATGTATCTGAAATATCCTAGTAACAGCCGGTCTCTTGTTAGTTCAGTTATAAATTTTGTTTTATTCCTTGGCAAAATTTCATTAGCCTACTTTCCGAAGAAAAAGAAGACTTATAAGATAGGCTTCATAAATGTCTGTGTCCTCCACTAATAATTTTTAAAATAGTTAATAGATTTTCATAAAATTTGCTAGTGATGTTCTGTCATTAAAGCTTCAACCTTTAATCCTATAGGATTGAATTTTTATTTTTTATTATTGCCAATAGATAGTATTTAGTGCTTAAGCAAAGCAGATAAACCCTATGTTATCCTTACATTGCTAACACTTAACTTCCTGCTATCGTCAAAATGCATCGCACTGACGTCGTAGCTCCGACGTAACGGCATTGCTGTGCCGTATTTGTCGTCATAAAATATCAGTAATTTATGATGTAATAATGAATGATTTCACGATGACAGCATCATTACGTTGACTTGACGTCATCGTGATATCTTTGCTGGTTAAAGCAACGTTAAAATTGGGCACAAAAAGTCTGTGGAATCTAAATCTATACTTTAAAAGGCAAAGTAACGGACTATCTGTCTAGCTATATTTCTATGTTCGCATGCATTGTTTGGCCACTTCCAGATATGCTAGGAACTTGAAATTTTGCATGGAGATAAAAACTAATCTAAGACTCTTCAGAAAATTATAAAATTTGTGAAATACTGATGTCATCTGCGAAATACAGTATAAAATAACCGCTGATTACCATTTTTTCGATAATAAATTACAAATTTTTGAAATGTAGTATAGAAATTATTTCTGTTTCGTATATGATATAAATACTCTTCATTTTTAAGAATTAAAACCAAAAAGTTAGGACTGTTTTATGTAAAACAGCAAAGAGATCGAAAAACATCGAAAAATACCCATCCACTGCGGTGGAATTTGACCCCTACCTACCTGTAACTGGTATTATATTTTCTACTAAATTCATATATTTTTATATTATTTATAGTTATTGCTTACAATAGGAAAAAACCATCCATAGCGAAGCACTGGAATTCATAACAAATATAGTTGATGATATCGCATGGCGTCATCAACTACACTTGTTATGACACGGACATCATGGCGATTCTGCAAGAAAATGGCAAAATGAAATAAGGAAACGAGAATCTTCTCGATTAAACTGATTGTTGATTGATTGAATCACAATCAAACATAGAGAAATGAAGCAATTGAGGAACAAGAATTATAGTCTGTAATATTTAATTTTATATTATTAGGCTGGAAATTGAAAAATTAATATGAAATTAATTTATAGTTATATCCAAACTTGCAGTCTAATCCCGTAGATTGCCCAACATCAGGCACTGGTTTGGTAGTGCAAAATAAATGAAAAATAAATGAC
>WUQG02401400.1:0-17523 GCA_011317285.2 Androctonus mauritanicus | reverse complement strand
TCATATACTTTTAAGTTTTAAGTATATGTAGCAGAATAGTCAAATTATCTGAAACAATTTGACTATTCTGCTACATATACTTAAAACTTAAAAGTTCTTGTAAAGCACTCCAGATCAGAGGCCCGCCTCTGATCTGGAGTGCTTTAGAAGAACTTTTCGCCCCCCTTGGTACACCACAGGTATCGTTACGCTTCCGTGATTTTAGAAAAAATTAACTTCTTTTCTAGCGTGTATCATATAAAAACTTGAGTTTTATTTTGTATTAAAGAAAGATTTAATAATAATAAAATCTATTCTCTCTTGATTAATTTATTCGAAAGTTTTTATGACGATCAAATTTTAATATATATAGGCCTATATATGTCGGGTTGCTAAATAATTCTTCTAAAAGTTTGACGATTTTAATAGTTTCCATCGATTGTATATGTACATAGGTTGGAATTTTTTTTAAACAAAGAGCCATGATCTATAAAACCAACGCAAGTTCTATGATAAAACTAATTAACACGAATTTATCAGGTTCTAACTGCATAAACATTAAAAATCTATGGTTAATCGTCTCTGTCGTTGGTGGTAAATTTAGCACTATGCCTAATCAATAATGTAGTTTTAAACACTAAAAAAGTATTTATTATAACAACTTTCTTGAAAATATCTCACTTATACGCTTTATGAGGGATTTCAGAACCATGGGATTAACTGAGAGAGAAAGGAATTAGGAGAAAGGCCTAAAACTATGAATGTAGATCCAAAGCTATTCAGTCTTCCGACTCGAATTTCACATAGATTCACTCTAGTCAGTCTAGAGGATTATAGGTAATTTTTGAAAACTACGATACAAAGGAAAATGTTCTTTGTTTCCTTTATTAGATTTTTCTATTAATTTGACGGATGAATTTTTCGCACTTTTGGACATAATTACCGAATTATATAAGTCTATTTTTAAGTAGCAATTAATATTAAATTAAATTATTATTTTTTTATTGTATAATTTTTTATTGATTTAGTTAGCAAATCCTATTAATATATAAATAAAAAATTTAAATGATGGATGAAGATGCCGATCTCAGAAATTAATTTTATATTTTTAAGATAAGTAGGAGCGAGATTTCTGGTGGTCACAACTTTGCTTGATATATTTCTGTTGAAATATAATTTTATAGGAATTTTTCTTGTTGGATTTGGCATTATTCTATATTGAAAAAATTAGATCAAAAATTATTATATATGTTATTTTAAGTCTAAATATATAAAATATTTTTACCTCCTTTTGGAACAATAGCGTTTATTTCATTGAAATTCGTGTCAGCTTATGGATAAAGAATGTTCAACGAAATTTATGGAGTAGAAAAAAGTAACGAATTTTTCAAAATTATGTTTAATACACTTATAGTTTTCTGTCTGAATCATTTCGGACAAATTTCATAGTTTAAACCTTACTATACAATTCCTTATACTGTAACATACGTGAAAAATATAAAAAGATATTCACAAATATCTGAAATATAAAACATACAATGCAGTGAAATTTATTTTTAAGTAGAGATTTTTTTCACACATGTGTAATCAGTTTATAAGTTAGTACTATAAGTTTCACTACTTTAAAACTTTGTATCATCCTTGTGATAATTTTAGACTGCAGTATTTTGTTTATCCACCTCTCCTATTAACTCATTCTCAAGGAAATTGTTTTAAATTTTCAACTTTTCCTAATTGTTCTTCTTTAATTTAAATCATATAGTATATACATAAATTGTATAGTGTATAGTGTATAATGAAGAGTATAACGTAGTGCAACCTTTTGTATAGATATTTTAAAATAACTTTTAAAATATCTATACAAAAGGTATATACACTAACAAGTAAGATTATATCTATACAAAAGGTTATACTGTATTTTAAAATAACTTTTATGGGCCTATTTCTGTTTGTTTTCCCCATAATTTTGATTAAAAGTCAAATTGGGCAAGCAGTTGATATTTCTTTGGCTCATGAGTTGATATTAGAAATCTATTGTGAAGTATACTCTTCATAACCATCAACTAATTTGTCACAATCCTGTTTTCTAACTATTAAATAAGTTTTTATACCTAGATTTTCACATTGATTAACAATCAACAATTAATATTTCTTTTGACAAAATACATACAGTGATACCTCGACTTACCAACACGTGAACTTTTCCAGATACGAACTTTTTTCATATCCCATTTTGACTTCTAGATACCAACTTATTCTCGAGTTATGAACCTCGATGATTTTTAATATTATGTTTGTAAAATATTTTTTATAAGTTTCATATAGGCCTAATTATTTTTTGAAATATGCATATATAACTGTTAACGCGATAAAGACCGTTTAATCTCGATAATATTAAAGTTCTATATAATAATTACTAATTATATTGAATTCTTTGTTAACTAATTTTTTAACTGCCACGCCAGTTAAAGTCTGAGAAAGAAGCAACTGATGACAACAAATCGAAACCCGAACTACAAAACCAATCACAAGAAAATAGATTTTATTTATTTATTTATTTAATGAGAGATGATTTTTATTCAAAGTATGTATATAAAACCAAAGATTTCAAAGATAAAAATTAATAATTGTACACGAATGCGTGTTTTTTTATTGTTTTTTCATAATTTATAAACCTAGAAACGGGTTAATTGATTTCCCATAAGATAAAATGGAAAAATGGGTTTCGAGTTACGTAACGCAGCTAGGAACGAATTAAATTCGTAAATCGAGGTACCACCACTATATATCGCCATAATAGTCACCATATATTATGATTGCAAAATATTGCGAATGTTTCGTCATAATATATGGAAATTTTTCCCATTCTTTAATGCTGTTTTCTCCATTCAGTCACTGTTAATTTGCTTAATTTCAATACATCATGAAGGCCTGAAATTTTAAATAATTGCACACTCAGAGATAAAATTTATACTTAAGATAATTGTAGGGTGATGAAATTCATTCTTTTGTCTGGATAATCCTGGATTAAATCCAAATTGTATAGATGCAGAATACAGTACTTCACAGTTAAAAGCAGTTTTTTTTTTTTTCAAACAAATCTCAAGTCTACACAACACGTGTTTATTTTTCACATTTCATAAGTTCACAGACTTATGCATCATGAATGGTTAAGACTTCATACTGAGCCATTCAAATATAAACAATGTTTGTTTACACGTAATTTTAAAAAAATATTTTGGCAATTGAAAAAATTTAGGATTCACTGTCAAAAGGGTAGGATGTATTTTCAATGAATACACATAAAAATACAAAAACTACTTGCAAAAGCTAGAATTTCGGGTCCATCTCTTGAAAATATTTATCATGAGATCCGCCCGGCCCATAGATCTCTCTATATAGTTTACACGTAATTTTAAAAAATATTTTGGCAACTGAAAAAATTTAGGAATCACTGTCAGTGTATTTTCAATGATTACACATAAAAAAAAACTACTTGCAAAAGCTAGAATTTCGGGTCCATCTCTTGAAAATATTTATCATGAGGTCCGGGCCCGGCCCATAGATCATCCTATATTGTTTACACGTAATTTTAAAAAATATTTTAGCAACTGAAAAAATTTAGGTATCACTGTCAGTGTATTTTCAATGATTACACATAAAAAAGGCTTGCAAAAGCTAGAATCTTGGGTCTCATCTCTTGAAAATATTTATCATGGGATCCGGGCCCGAGCCATATATCTCCCCATACTGTTTGCACGTAATTTTAAAAATATTTTGACAACTGATAAATGTATTCACTGTCAAAAGGGTGTAGTTTCAATGATTACACATAAAAAAAGATTTGCAAAAGCTAAAATCTCGAATCTAATCCCTTGAAAATATTGATCATGGGGTTCAGGTCAGGCCGAACCCTATGATAAATATTTTTAAGGGATTTCCTTCACAATCCGACTGATCTCATTGAAGAAGTGAGCAGCCTATGAAAGAGTTTGTTTCGCTCTGTCGGGAGTAAGAAAGAGCGATATAAAAATGCATATAAAGTAAGATAGAATTTTTCCTTCCTTTTTTTTTTTATAATTCTGCATCAAAATCCTTTGCATTCATAATTTTTGGGTTACTCATTCTTCAAGCTGTTATGTAGGCATATACAGAAATATTCATTCATATTTTTTATTTCGAATTATTTATATTCTGTGCGACTTTGAAGGGGTAAATTTTCAATTTTGTATATATTTACGAGCCTCTACTTAAAAACGAAAGAGTAAAACTTGAACGTTATTTCGTAAACAAAATAGTCAATTCGTCAAAGATGATAAATGTAATTTGCGGGAGTAAAATTCTATTTTTAAAAGTTGTTATTTTCGGCAGCCAGTTAAAAACTTCAATGGTTTTTGGACACGTAATTAATCTTATATTTTACGCATTCGATTGAGAATAAATAAAGCAAAATAAACAAGGAATTCAATATTTGTTATGATCGTTTTTAGATTTTATATCGAGATAGATAAACTTGAAAATTTTTCTGCTGAAGACAGGTAGAAAAATCTGGAACCAACACAAACTAGTAATGGGATATCAATTAGTGTGTAAACATAAAATAAAAAAATGACTCAACTTACTCCTATCCCTTCTATACTTCTCACTAGTTAAGATGTTTAAATTATAGCTAATTTGTAACTCATTAATTTTTTATAAACTTAAAATAAAAAATATTTTTACTTCTTTTTGTGCATATGCATAATGATTGCGATTTTTATTATCTGAAAAATTAAAAAATTAAAATGTTAGAAAGTTTTTACAGTAAGGGAGAGTTGCCTATTGCGTACCGGTCACCTAGATCTTACCTGATAGCTATTTGGTTACATGCCATCGTGCCTGTTAGCTATTTCGTTACATACTGTCACTATGTAACGAAATAGCTATCAGGTACGATTTAGGTGACCGGTACGCAATAGGCAATTCTCATCTACTTCATACAATTTTAATTTTTGTTTTAATTCTATCAGTACATTCTAGAAGTAATAATAATAAGTTTATATATAATATCAATTTCTTAAAACTTTGATCACAGTTTCATAGATGACAGTTTCTTTGATCAAACTTCTTCCATAGTTAACCTGCAGATAGAAAAGTTAAAGAACCTTTAGAAAGAATGATGTTTAAAAATTCGCTCTCTTTTTTATTTTAATATCTTAATTTCCATCGCATACCACATCTGTTTAAACACAATTAAGATCGATTAACAATAATTTAAAGTGGACAGAAATCGAATGGAAACTGGACAACAAAGCGCAAGAAGAATCGTTCAGGTTTGTTTGTTTTTTAAGCTTATGGTCTGAAGATTGTTTCTAATAATCGATTAAACAAACAATTTTGGCGCCGAATTATCAAAATAATTACGACACGTGATCGCTATTATATCATAATAGAAAACAATACTGGAGACAACCTTGAAATTATTTGTATAACTTATATATGGGAAGACGTTTGTCACGGTTTAATTTTCTTTTTTTTTTTTTTTAAATCTATTAAAATATTTCCATAAATTAATTATGATTATAATAAAAAATATAATCATAAATTTTGTTAATTAGTTAACCTACAAAAAATATATTTATTTATTTATTTATTTATTTATTTATAGAGTGCTTAACATTATGGGTGTACATCAGAGTTGAGAGAGTTTGATTCGGAATTCAATTTAAATTCCTTAAACAGATCTCCATTATATTTTTAATTTTGAATATTTTTCTCTTTGAAACTTATTAAATTGTATTCATTTAATATTTACCGCCATTAAACTTGATATATAAATTGCTGTAACAGTATACACGTCTTTCTAAATAGCACCGTTTCCTTTGAATATTATAATTATTTTTATCAAAAATAATTTTTTATCGGTGCGTTTATGTAAGAAGAATATAAAAAAATATAAACCATTTAAATTTTAACCGCAATTAAGAAGTTAAAAAATAAAAAATAAAAAATTAGGCAACGTTGGCTGTTTGACACGCATTGGATTCTTTCTTGAAGCAACGTCTCCATTGCTATCCTTTTTAAATGCCGAAAATTAAGAGTTAATGAGTTTGGACGTTTTAATTACGGAAAAATTTATCTTAATTTAGTGAAAACCTTGAATGATAAACCGCGTTAAAGTAATTTTAAACTGATTGTTACTTTGAGATTCTCGCATGTTCGAGTTTGCTCGTCTCGAATTTTTATTCTTCGTTTTTATTGAGGGGGGGAAAAAAAAGAGAGAGATAAACATAATAATTTATTATGGTAGAAACTCGTTAAACTATGAAAATTTCTCCCATTTTTCTTTTATCTCTTGTTTATGTCGAATATATTTATTAAATAGTGCACTTTGTTTCCATTTTCTATAAATTGTAAGGCTTTCTAAGTTAAAAAATCTTTGGAGAAAATTTTTTTATACAGAAATATAATAAATTTACACAAATTTTTGTGTAAAATATTCATTTATTTGAACGCACGGCAGGAAAAAAAATTTTTTAAATGTAGAAAATAGCGATATTAAAATAGAAAAAATTAAAATAAACTGTAGAATAAAGCCAAGAAAATATTCTTGTAGCTGAAAATTTTCTCATTGTTAAAACAAAACAGTAACAAAAATTATTGTTTTATCTTATAAATATTAGCCAGGACTGTTTCGAAAATAATAATTATGGCAGAACGAATACAGTTTTTATAACTAATATATATATATAACTACGAGAGCGTTAAGCGAATACGAGTTTATAAAGCTTTATGCGCGCGTAAAGAGACTTATATCTTTGCGGATCTCTGCAGGTATTTTAATTGGGAATGCACAAAGATGTAGCAAATTGATTAAACGTGGCAATTAACGGAGCGATTTGTCTATGGAAGAAGGATGGAAGTGGCTACAGAATAGCAAATAACGTTTGTTGGCGTCAACAGGGGGAGTTAGTGCACCACTCAGTCGGCTCGGAAGCAATCCGATAGCCACACCACTTAGCGACAACCTCACTCCGTCACTGGCCGGGTCGACAGGTCTCACTCAGTTCAGAAACGAGGCTGAATCACGTCCCATACACACACCACCCTCCACCCCCACGGCCCGAGGCTAGCTGCGAATGGTTCGCCCGAAGCCTCGCCTCTACTCTATACGCTTTACTTAGCTGAATTCATCCACTGAGATTTCGTCCATCCCATCTTTCCCTTAGACATGTTTCGTGCTATGGCATCATCGCGTATGCCACTAGTATAAGTCCCTTCTCCATGTTGTGTTCAGATGCCAAAATGGTCGATCTGGAAGATAAACCTTTGGAGGCTCAGGTAAGCTTAATTCCATATTTGATGGAAATCTATCGAATCGCTAAAACATATTTTTAGGATTTGAGCGCGTAATCTTTCGATATGCGGATAATAAAATTTTGACGATCGAACTATCGATATATATTTTAGATTTATCGCCAGCGATAGTAGACACATAAGAGACAGAAAAAGAGAGAGCGAGAGAGAGAGGAAGAAAGAGAGAAAGAGAGAGAGTCAGAGCGATTTTTCTGAGAAAACTGCCAGGAAAGTTTTCGTTTTCTTTTATCTCGTTTTTTGATCTCTGCTTTCACGGAATGAGACAGAGGTTTGATTATAAGAATTTATGGCAAAGAAAACGTGAAAAGGAGCAGAAATTCGCCACCTTATTCGGAAGCAGCCTTTGTATCCGAGATCCGACTAAACCAAAGGTTAACTCCATAGTCAGTTCTCATTGTGGTTCAAAGTTCTGTTTACAATCCAGTTACATTCGCTATTCTGAAATTTGAAGTGTTAAGAGTCACGTTCTTCCGCTTCCTCCTGCTTTCGTCACGTGAACCCAACGTAACTGTTATTGCACAATATCATTGGTCCGTCTACGCTCCAATAGCTCAACTTATTGGTGTATATTGCCAGTCGATATTCCGTCCGAAAACATTTATTTCGTTAACATATTTTAGGGAATTTTTTTTTAAATATTCAAAAATTTCCCCGACTCAAAACACACCTCAATTGTGTATAGAACAATGTCAAATCCCGCTTCTTGGTTTCTTGGAGTGTCAAGAAAAATTTTTTTTCCTCTAACGTCGCAACGTTTAGAGCGGAAATCTAATTATTATTCAAATGGATGTTTGGTAATAAAGACGTCTCATTTCTCATACGAAGAGGCTGTGCCTGTTGGTGCGTGTGGGTCTACATGGTCGACGGACACTGGACGTGCTTTAATTATTCCTCCGATGGAATCTGTTTGTCATGGATTTAATGACGTGGACTCGGTGGTCGGACAAACGAGTTTATTTTCGAGTATAAGACGTCTCGCACCTTTCTTAATTTAAAACGAATTAATTGTAGAATTTTTCACGTCACCAATAATCTCGATTGTCGAGAGGTGAGCTCTCGATACCCCAACAAAAGAAAAATCGTAAGAAGAATCGATTCTCTGTCTATAAATTTTAACTTGAAGTTTTTATTAATTCCAAACGCAGACATTCAAACATACATATATATATATATATATATAATCTATAGACTATACTGTATTGATTTCGAACCCAAAGTTCACTTTAATAACGTTCTTGCACGGTTATGAATCCATTCAGCGCGCTTTATTTTAGAATCATTATTAATTCTAACTCCGACTGACGATATAACATCGATACCACACGAAACTTTCCAACACGATAATAAATAAATTAAAAATCGAATTTTTAGATTTGTCCTCTACACATATACACACACAAACACACACTTATTAATTTTCGATTTTCATAGATTGAACTTATTTTTAACGCGTTAATAATGTATAACGCTGTTATATATCTTAAATTACAAAATTTTTTTCGCAGGGGGAAGAAGTATTTAAATATTATTAATTATAAATAGGTTAAGTACAGCTTCTGGTTTCTTAAAAAAAAAAATAAAAATGAAAATAAAAATTTATATAACGCAATGGTCGAGTAGAATAATATTAGTTTATAAAAGAATCACGCCTTAAACATTTGTTTTTCATCTGGCATGTCACTTGACAGCGCAGTTCTGACAATCCGATAACTATAGATTGCAACAAATTAAACCTCTATCATTAATATGTCGTCTATTTTTATTATTTTTTTTATTTATTTATTTTTACGAGTTAATTAACCCAACTTAATCGCGCGTATTCGAGTGATTTATGCTAAATCGGTTTATTCGATTCTGCTTCTAGATTTTCGATTTTTAAACACGATTTACAAGCCGATAATGTTGTTTTGCTGTTATGAGAAGATAAATCGTGTGACGTTTCAGTTTCATTGATGATAAAAAATATATATATATATATATATACTGTTTTCTTTAGAAAGTCAGACAATAAGTTCAAGCAATAGGCAGAGAGAGAGAGAATTTTAGCAATTTTTTTTTTGTTTTATAGGTAAAGGTAACGCTTTAAAACTAAATTCAATAAATAATTTTTATTCTTGAAGGTAAAAACTTCCATTTTATTAAGTTATTGACGTTGTCTGTAAATCTAACAAATAAATAATTAATATTTAATATTGTTATCTCGGATAGCATTCGGAGATGTCATTAGTCTATAGAAAAATGACTGGTGAGCTCATTAATCTAGACTGTGCACTGTTCAAATAAATTGTTCAACCAGACTTATTGAACTATCCAACCGGTTATTATTCAAATCAAAAAATCCTTCAGCTTTAATTATTGCAAGGTTATAACCTTGAGCGTGAGTTAGGGGGTTGCCATCAATGGTTCCTGTCGTATTTAGATGTATGACTTGTTTATCCCCGCCATCATCTCTCTATATAGTTACTTATTACGGAAGTTTTCCTTTTTTTACAGCGTAATCATTTCACTTCTGTTCTTTATCAAGAAATCTTGTAATTTTTCTTGTTTACATTGAAACTGCAATAACAAATATTTCTTTCCTTGGCTGTTTCTTTCTTTTTTCTCTCTCTCTCTCTTTTTTGGTTCTCTTCGAAGAAGTAGTTAGTTTTGAAACTAAGGAAAAGTATGGAAATTACCGCATACAAAATTAAGTTAAAGTAATAAATCTGCGTGAAGATAAACCCGAGAGAACCTTAATGCATTTTTTTAAACAGAAAATCATTCAGCGGAAAATTTTTTAAGCGCTAAAAGAGTTTCTTTTTAATTGACGCTAAAGAGATTTTGCCAGTTAATATTTTTACTAGGCAGGAAAAGAAAAATCGTGTATATAAATACATATATATGTAAAAAAAAAAGAAGAAAGAAGCTGTTAAATAATTAAAAAGTCGGTTTACGGAATGTAGAAGTTTCTCTTTTTTATCAGTTTAGCGTAAAAAATGTCTTTACATCGCTTCAACGAACGGCAATTCCCACACGAAACATTGCTCAGTATTTGGAATGGCATAAAACTGTCAAAGTGAATTATTATCGGTTTTATTTTAAAAGAAAAAAAAAAAGATGTTGTATCTCTAGAGTGCAGAAGCAAACCAATTCAAATTACACATCCCTGTGTCGTGCAATAATCCGATCCCACAATTTTTCGGTGCAGATTGGGAAGAGCGGGGATGGGAGTAAAATGACACCAGATTGCTAATATTTGTCTTCCAACCTGTCTTGTGACAGACAGTTTGATTTGGTCCATGAATTGTTTCTATACCAACGGGGTCAGTTATATTAGCAGACTGCTAAAAGAGGTCCGTTTACCGTTTCTGTTTCTTAGTGGGCTTGACAAGTAGCACCTGCTGCCTTTCTGCTTATTTCTACCAATCTGTGGCAACTATAAACGTATTTATTCTGCTTCCTCTTTGTTCTATATAATATTATCCGACCTATATGAGCCTGATTAAAATTGACAAGAAACATTTTCGAGCTGCTTCTTTCGGTTATCGAACTGTCAGAAAAAAAATAAATAAAATAAAATAAAAAATACCCAGTTGATGACAGGAATTTTCTAAATTTTTGGGCTTAAAATCGAAATCAAAATTCTTGTAATCGCTTCTTAATAATAATAATTAAAAAATTATGCATTAAACTTGATATAGAACTTAAGCCACACGAAGAAAATTTTTTCGTGTTAACATATAAAATTTTGATTCGCATGGTTTTAAAAATTAAAGCAAATGCAAACTTATGTATCAGTTAAATTACATTAAACAAATTTTATGGAGGAATGTCTTGCAAAGATAGTTACGTTAAGTCAGTCGAATGCACTATACTGATAATATAAAGAATTTGCTAAAATTTACATGATTATCACAGAGAATTTTCCTACCGAAAAGTATTTTCCATTAGATTATTATTGGAAAACTGTATATCTTGAAGTTATTTATATATTTTCTCATGAAATATTGCTTTATTTTTAAGTTAGCTGTTGTTGTATCATTCATTTATGAATATCTTTGTTGTTATCAGTTTGGAGAAAGCGCAATGTTTATTTTTAATACGGAAAATGAGTATTATTTCTGAGTTAAAATAGTCTTGATCCAAAGAAATAAATTAAATATCATTTTGTCTACTGCATTCCAAATTAGAAAAACATAAAACGAATTTTTAAAGATTAAAAGTTGCATTGTTTAATGAATATATAGGTGCTACATGGGTGTAGGGTGCTATATAGGTGTACTAGCTATCGAGGTCCGGAGCGGAAGTCTCCCTGGGGCCCTCCTAATTGGAATGATCACCACATAAAACTTTTAAACGCAAAACACGGCACGTTTACACCTAATCATCCTCCCAGAATACAAAAATTCCTATTTTATATTCCTGCATATAGGTACAAATACTTAAAACTTAAGGTTCTCGAGGCTCCCTGATCAGCCCCTTGGTACGTCATTGTATAGGTGTAACGTAACTCGAAATTATATACAAAATTTCCAACTATTTTATAAAATTTAACTGTCAAAAATTTATGAAATAATCGATATAAGTTTAAAATATTCCTATCGAAATTTCCAATTTGCAATTGCACAAGATGACCCATTTAATTCATAATTTATTTAAATTTGTTTTTTTGCAGTAGCACGGTTTACTTTAAATGGTAATAATAAAAAAAAAGTCGGTAAGTAGGCTTTCGATACGATTTTCTGCAAAACTGTAAAACGTAGAATTATCGAAAGAATAAGTATTAAGGTAATATTTTTTTTTTTTTAACTATTATGTTTAACCCATAGAGTTGTTTATACCCAGTTTTTAAGTTCGCGAATCTTCGCTTTTCAATTTGTCAAAAATTATCGCCTTTCTATCTCTGCATAATTCTTGACGACAACTACAGAGTGGAAAATGTCAAACTTCTAGAACGAATTCGTTTGAACTCTTTTGCTCAAAATATTATGGAGACAATAAAAGTGTCAAACTTAAAATTTTAGGTTAGTTAAAAGTTTATTGTATTTTAAAAAATAACTCAAAAATTCAGAAAAAAATTCGGGATAACGATCCGATGTTTTCGGATGTTGAACGTATAAGTGTTTATTAATCGTTATAAATGATACGCGATAATCTTTAGAAAATTTGATAATCGTTATTAATCCTCTCAAATCCTTAAAATGTTTGTAATCTATTTTTCCAATGACAGATTTATTCTATCTTCGATAACAAACTGTAAATTGAATGTTAGAATTTATACTGTTTATTTTATAGGGTAAAGTCGGGTCAAATTCCCTCTTTTTTTTTTTTTTTTTTTTTCTTTCTAAATAAAATAAAATAAATATTTCTCCTCCACAGACGAAAACAATAAAATGAGAAAATAATAGTTCTCGCTATATTTTTAATTATCCTTTAATTTTGCCTACTGTGTACTGGTCAGTTATTTCGTTGCATATCGACTGTATGTATCGAATTTTAGCTATCAGGTACGATTTAGGTGACCAGTACTCAATAGGCAACTCTCCCCTGTATACTTACTGCTTTAATGGAGGCTACAGTAACCGATAAAACTATATAGAAAGTTTTTTTTTTTTTAACTTTAAAATTAGATTTATTTAATTTTAATTTGGAGATAATATAAAAATTTTAATTGTAGTTTTATTATTGTGATAATATAAATTTAAACAGAAAACTCATCCGTGAGAAGCCATTTTTGAGAAGCGTAAAATCTGCTTTCTAGAACTGATGACGAATTTAAATAATGCTTAAAGTAATTGCAGAATAAATATGCAAACTGTGTTATATTCGACATTATCTATATTTTTAATGCAATAATTCAGTTATGCTTCTACAATCGACAATAAATTAAAGAAGCATAACTGAATTATTGCATTAACTGTACATAACTGAATTATTGCATTAACTGTACATAACTGAATTATTGCATTAACTGTCCATAACTGAATTATTGCATTAACTAACTGTAGATGATATATATATATATATATCATCTATAGTTGGCATTCCGATAAATTGATGGAGATCTGCATCCGCAGCTGGAGAGTTTGCAAAGCAAAAGTTAGAATTTTCTGAGGATAGGAAGTCGGTTAATTCGCTATCACCTCTACTGCGTTCTATCGGGAACAATAAAGCTTTTGTGCATCACAGTAACCGCGATTGTCCATTGTCATTAATGTGTACTCTAACAGCTCCCTGTCTCGCGCTTCTGTCGAATGCCTGCGAAGTTTCTGCAGATTCGTTTAAGTCTTTTAATGACGTTGACGTTAATACTGTCTTGCTGCAATTAACCTTCACTTTCTGTTCTTTAGTGAAATGATCCGAATTCTGATGCAATGGCTCTCTTATATCGCGTTACCTCCGATTCCTCCTACGCTGCCTGGAATGAAGGCAAATTGCAAGCAGTCTTTTGGAGAGAAAGTTTGTACCACTCAGAGCTTGACCCTGAAAAAGACGGTCGTGCAGATGCTATATCTGTCGTTTCTTTATAACGATGAGGCGAGCAGGTGGGTGGAGGAACATTCTCCTCCTCCTCCTCCTCCTCCTGCCAAAAATTGGTTGGCTTCGTGACGAATTTGGTAACTAACTAGAGGAAACATGGAGCCTCTTTTGTAACCGTTAGTCGTTACAAATATTACTTACGTTCGACATATTTTTCTTTAGCATTTTTCATGTGTCTTAATCTCTGTTTCAGGTCAAACGGACGAGACAGGAAACCAATAACACCGACGTCACTTCGGGCGATTACGTCACTTCCGTCAGGTGGGAAATCATTATTATTATTTTTCTAAATGACTTTATTAATGTATTGTTGTAAAATAATCCATTTTTGAGACGATGCAGTTATGCAGATGACACTTGAATAGAATAAGGCTTTGGCACGGATACTTTGCAACCGTTTGCCCTTTGACAAGAATACAAAAGAGCATTCGATTGTTGTCATTGCAGGAAAACAATGCTTCATCGGTCTGACAATGCTTCAAAATGTTGACTTAGTTGGTGGTGTTAACTGACACCCCGGAGGACGTTTGCCGACCAAAGGTATCGCCTTTCAGCGCGTGGACTCTATTGTCTCTATAGACAAAGCTATGGGAAATGATCAAATACGAAGAGATGATCGAGTGAATTCAATCGAAGGGAAAAGTCACACTATCGTGTATCCAAGTCTAGTCTTTTTACTTTCTCCATTCTAAAGGTCGAAACTTTCCCACTTTCTCGGAACGAACGATTGCTCCTTGTACTTTTCTTCATTCTGTCGAATTCCCTCTCTTTTTTTTGTGTGAACAATAGATTATTACGTGTGTTTTTTTTTTATGTTTATTTGAAAGAAGGATCGATCTTTTCATGCCAATAGTTATGTCCTTGCATTGGCATGGAAGGAACGATGGCCAAATTGTAACGCAACAACAAGGACGGTGTCTTGTGGGATAAGGTTGAGTGACAAGTGTCAAGGCAGTGTCACCGTAACTATTCAGTCTTGGTGCGGGGGTTCTTTCTCACTCTCCTCTGTCCTGCACCGGGGAAAGAACTTTTGGGCCTCTCAATGGGGTCACTCGTTACCCCGATGTGAGCACTTCTTGAAAACTACTCGCACCTGCTTCTTGTATGTAATTAACAAAAACACTGATAATGACCAAAATAACTTCGCTCCAGATGTTACACTTTATTTGCCAAAACTTTTATTATAACGAAAAGTTGACATTATTAAAATAAAGTCTGAACTTCGGCTTTCCAGTCCGACTTTATTTTTACATGCTGCATTGTATGCAGTCCTATAACGTAATCTGCATCGATTCTTGGTACACGAGAGTTTTGGTTTGGCATTAAATAACTTTACTTAACTGCATAAATTTAAGAAACAAAAATTGAATCGTGTGGAATGTACTTAAATCGAAGTTATGTAACTAAATTAATGATGTCAAGTACCTTTAGAGCTTCGGAAAACTTAAAACTCTACTTTAATACCATAAATTCTCATAGAATTGGTAAATTATAAATATTTTTATCATTAGACTACTTTAATATCACAAATTCTCTTAATAAATTCGGAAAACTCTATTTTAATACCATAAATTCTCTTAATAAACTCAGAAAACTCTACTTTAGTGCCATAAATTCTCTTATAATTGGTAAATTATAAATACTTTTACCATTAGACTCTACTTTAATACCATAAATTCTCTTAGAATTGGTAAATTATAAATACTTTTACCATTAGACTCTACTTTAATACCATAAATTCTCCTAGAAAAACTCGGAAAACTCTACTTTAATACCATAAATTCTCTTAATAAACTCGGGAAACTCTTCTTTAATACCATAAACTCTCTTAGAATTGGTAAATTATAAATACTTTTACCATTAGATCTAACCAAACTAAGTGTGAAAAATAAACATGAAAATTTTAAGCAACAGACTCTAACAAAATTTTAGTTTCCGTCACCATAAATGTTAATAATTTTTTTTTTTTGCGATTTTTATTATAATAATATATTTTATTTTATTTTTGATTTAAAAATTTATAAATCTAATTTATTAGATTTATAAATTATTTATTTATTTATTTATTTACGTCGGAATAATTGGGGGAAAGATTAGCATAATTTTGAAGTTCATTCGCAAACACGGATTTTTAATATATAACCTTTGAAAAGTTGGACGGAGTTTATACTAGTTTTTATGAGTATATTTATATTTTTATGCGAAAAATTCAGATTTGCTTTAAAATAAACTTGACCGTAATTAAGTTCTTAACCGAGTTTAGTTATTTTGGGAATTGAAAAATGCGAAGTTAAATGTTTAGAAACACGGTTCCCAATGACGAAACTATAAATATAAAGTCGCTTCTGCATATAGGTCTACTGCATAGTCTACCGCTTTGCAGTTATAGCTGAAGAAAGGCCGATAATATATATATATATATATATGTATATAAATGATTGGTAAAAAATTATATACTACAACAGCTGTTGTGGAACCATTCCCTTTAATAAAATTTCCATAGGAAAAGCAGACCGCCGAGAGATTCTCTGGAGTAAATGCAAATTAAACAGCTTTAAGAAAGACCAAGACTTATCAAACACCAACTGAATGGAGTAAAATATTCTTATAATTTGTTTTTATAACAATTTTCGAGTTAATTTAACTTATTTTACTTTCTGTAGAGCCGTAAATACGCTTAGTAAATAGATATGTTTGCAGGCTTCAGACCAACCACATCTTTACCGATTTATACGATGAACGGTATGAATGAAAAACTAAAATTCTAGGAAAAAATTTAAATATTTTATGTATATTTATATATTTTTAAATTAAATATGTTTCTTTCGTTGTACGAAAACATGAGTTTGTTTTTTAAAGAAGGAGAAAATATCGCGAGGAGTATGAATATCGTTTACTCAAAATTCCTACTCTCCTCATGACAAAATTTAGTGTTTGAAGCCAATCTAATTTAGGAAATTACGTGATTTTATCATAATGAAAATATGTTCTTTAAAAAAAAATGAGGAAATGATTGAATTCCACTTATTAAAGTGCTTCTTCTCTTATTATTTACTGTAGGTTAGGCTATGGTAGAAGGTCACTAAGCTATGTTATCCGGAACGACGAGAACAAACAAGTATGTTGACTGATAAGATTATTTTATTCAGATGATATTCCACATTTTTGTCTGAATAAAACAGACCTTATTAATCAATTTAAGTTGTTTGCTCTCGTCGCTCCGGATATATACTTAGTAACTCTCTATAGTAGTCTAATCTAGGCAGTAGGCTATAAGAAGACGTACTTGATCTACAAAGAAGTTGAATCATTTGTTCAGTTTAGTAATTTAATTGTAGGGAATCTCGTTAGTCTGTATAATAAATTCAATCTTTCTGCGGTTATTTTATGTATACATTCAGAAAAACTGTCGTGAAGGCGATTTACGTTGCAGGGCCAACAATCCCATAAAGTTTAAAAGGGTACATGTGACTTTTCACAATAACTTTTTATTATTCTTATTAAGTTTTTCATAAATAGGCCTATGGTACTTTATGTGAAAAGGTTAAGAGTACGCTGGCCAAGATAATAATTCAATCAAGTTTTTACATAAACAGCCAGTTCTACCTGTAAGAGAGGAGGAGAGAAAATACATAATTAATATGAATTTTTTGCATTAGACACAGAATG
>WUQG02401389.1:0-17523 GCA_011317285.2 Androctonus mauritanicus | reverse complement strand
ATGATTTTAATAAAAAATCTAAAGTGCTCCTTTACTTATAATTACTTTTATTGTGATCTATGTGATTTTAAACTCCTACTTTAGTGCTGATATTTGTGTATTTTATGTATTTTATTTTGTAAGATAAACTTCTTAAGGGATACACTAAACTATGATTACAAGTGAGAAACTCAAGAATGATATGCTGAGAATGAGATTCTACAAGACTGAAAATAGCGTTGTAAGTGTTTAATGCTTATATTATAGTAAGTGCACAATATTAAAATTACAGTTTTACTGTGACATAAATGATATCTATACTATACTAGTGCACAATAGACCTGTATTGGTTGTAGTGCTTGGGCTGCATAGGCCTCTCCCTCTCTATTACTACTACTATACTATACTATTATACAACTGGAAGTGCTATTGGTTTGTTTGTATCAGCTTCACACACAAATATATCTACAGTGGTACCTCAACTTAAAAGTGTCTCAACTTGTGAGTTTTTCGAGATACGAGCTGTCTCTCTTGCTTTGAGTTGCGAACTAAAATTCGGGTTACGAGCAGCTATATAGTAACTAATAACTAATTAGTTAACAATTCATAAAAGAACCACTTGCTTTTTTACACAATAACTAAGTCCAAAACTGCACTACAAGCAAGTATCAAAGAACTTTTAATTGCTAAAACATTTTTGGATCCACTTCCGGTCCCTCATCAATACAAGTTTCTTAAGAACATAACAGTTTAAAAGAACCATACAACAGAACATCTCGTGAAGATCTATCATGAGAATGTTAGATCTTCATGAGATGTTCTGTTGTTCGGTTCTTTTAAACTGTTATGTTCTTAAGAAACTTGTACTGATGAGGGACCGGAAGTGGATTCGAAAACGTTTTATCAATTAAAAGTTCTTTTGGTATTTGCTTGTAGTGCAGTTTTGGACTTAACTAATTAGTTATTAATATATCTTTTTAACTAATATGTACACTATATTTTGCTGCTGTTAATTTTTGTTCTGCATTAATTTTTATTTTATTTTAAATGGCCATATTAAGGGGTTAACAAAGATCTGTCACAGGAGCAAAGTAAGTGTTGCCTGGGGCAGATGTTACACTCCGGCAACACTTATTCTGGTTATGAGCAGTGGCTAGCGGCAGTTACTTTGCTGCTAGCCATTGCTCATAACCAGAATTTTAGCTCGCAACTCAAAGCAAGAGAGACAGCTTATATCTCGAAAAATTCGTAAGTTGAGACACTCATAAGTCGAGGTACCACTGTAATTTATAAAACAACATTTGAGCATAAGGTTGAAAATTTTATAAATATTTTTTTTGTAATTGTTGCTAAATTTCAAAATAATTTTAGACTTTTATATTCTCTTAATATTACTAAATATATTTAAATAAAAATTAAATTAATAAGGAAAATTTATTTGTGGAAATTTTAACATTGTTCTTGCATTTATCTAATATATAGGATGCTCCTAAAAGATCTGACCAAATTTAAAATCACAGATGCTATTCATCAAAACAAAGCAAAAATTCCACGTAAACATGGGTCCAGAAATATTTCATTTTCAAGAAACACAGATTGTATACAATCTGGGTTTTCTCGAAAATGTACAATACAATTTAATAGACCTATTAATCTTCAGTGATGGTTGTAATAAATTATGTTTTACAACCAATTGTGACAAGACAAACTATGCATTAATTACAACAGTAGGTGCAAGCTATAGTTTATTTCCCATCATTCACAGACTGGAACAATCTATGAATGATGGAAATAAACCGTGATTTGGCTTTCTTTTGTAGGGTTACATATATTGACCTATGCTTTTATATTGTGTCATCTCATAAAGGAAACATTTTCAGGCCCATGGAATTTTTGCTTTATTTTGATGAGTAACATCTGTAATTTAAATATGGCCAGACCTTTTAGAAATATCCTATATATATAGAGACAGAGATAGAGCATAATGGAAATTTCTAGCCTGAGCCACTGGATGTATAAATTACAAATTTGGCATGGAAATAGTATTTAAGTCACATCCAAAAGAAAACTCAAAATTATTTTAATAGCCCTCAAAAAATTGAAAAAAGAGAGAGATTTTTGTTGATAGATGACATGATATCCTTTACCAAACTGATTATTTTAAAAATACAGGTTCTCTTAAGAACAATAAACTTTTATAAACTGAAACAGCATAAAGTGAACCTTTGTAAAATGAGGAATGATAGCATAAAGTGAATCTTTGTAAATAACTTGTACAATTTTTATTACTGAAGTTATTATTTCTTTGATTTAATATATTTAAATAATAATAAATTATTATTTACATTTATAACTTAATGCCTTAATGAATTAAAATAATGATCTTCACAATTTATGCCATATTTGTCAGAAAAATTACCATATTTGTTGACTTATAAGATGCTGCAGTTGTGGGGATCTGACCCCATTTCCGACCCCTGTCTGTCCTAAACTCAGTCCGAACGGACCAAGATTGTCACTCATTACTATTATATAATATTGTTGAAAAGTTTTGTTTCTTTGCCATTAATGAAGTAAAATTCGCTTCCGTTGAAGGAAGTAAGAATTTATCTCAGTTTTATATCAATACAAAAGTAGGAAAAGTGAAGTCAGAGCAGTGAGGACTCTCGCTAATTAACTGAGTAAATATGCCCCTTGAACTGCAGGAAATCTCTTATCCGCAACAGCAGATGCAGAAAACTTAATATATAGGAGGTGAGAAACGAAAGGAGGGAGAGCATGAAAGGTCTGAGGAAAGTAAAACAACAGCTTCGCCCTTACTGAGGCAAGAGACCGATCAACGGGACCGAAGTCTAGACGATTCCCGCTACGTGCTCCGAGCAACTAGTGCAGTCATCCTGAAAATATTGACAACTTTGAGATCGTCTCAAAATAAAAATTATTACTTTTGTTTGAAAGTGTCACAATGTTGTGTTGGACTAAAGACTGAAAGTCTGGGACTAAAGACTGTTGTGTGTTTCGCCAACACAGCGATTAAAAGAAGACCTACAATGATATCATCGAGAAAAGTCGAACAGAAAGGTATTTATTATCCCGTCACCATGACATTAAATCCAACATCGCCACAAGTATTTATGTAAAGAAATCTCTCTCAATAAAGGAAGTTTTGGGTTATTTGAACCGTTATCTCTGTCTTAATGAAGTCTAGCCTCATCACCCATCCTTACCCGCAATGCACTGTTCACAGCCGCAAGGTCTAACACCTGTCAGTTTTGTCCGTCGGTCACGCACGCTTCACACAGTGTAGAAAATGCACCCCAATTTTGGAACAATAAATTTAAGAAAACTTTTCTTAAAAAAATTTACTGTTAATACAATGAAAATTTAAAACTTAATAATAATAATAATAATAATACCAAAAGATTACATAGAAAGGAATAGGATTATTAATTTTATTATTTTAGCATTATTCAACTTCAAATTTATTATAGAAATGATAATTATGATCATGTTGAAATTAGATTATCAATTAAGGCTTAAATCTGTAATTGGAATCCACTTGTTACTCCAGCAACAGTTTTGATAATTATTGAAAAGTATACTGACTATCCATTATAATATCTGCTTTAATGATATAAATTATTCATTAACTACATTTTGTTGTTTGCTGATGTCTTGATTTTTATATGTTTTACTATTACTTTTAGCTTATAAGACAGAGGATGATTTTTTAAAGATAAGGAAAAAAAAATGCATTTTATAAGCAACAATATAACTATACATTTGAAAAATTTTAAATTTTATTCAAAATCTTATCATTCTGAACAATACTATTTATTTATCAATTATAATTTAAAAATGGATTCAATTCAGTTTATAGTTTATTATTTATTCTCTTTCTAAATAATAATAGGCCTATACTAACTTCAACATCTTTCGCTATGGATGACTTATGATTTCTCTTCAGTCTTTTTCAAACTTAATCCTTAATTTTTGATAGTTATTTTCAGAGTTATTATTAGTGCAAGGATAAATATTATTTCCAATATGACAGTTAATTAATTTAAAAACTTTTCATATTTGGAGAAATACTCCTGAACCTAACTAGATAGAGTTAAAGACAAACTGTCTTTTCTTCAAACTGAAAAACCAGGAGGCCAAATTCAGTTGATGCTGGGCGTAAATGGATATTTCTCATGGGGCTGCTCAAAATATGGCTTATACATATAAATAAATATGCATTTTTTTAATTAATCCTTTGACTGCTATGGACACACAAATGCATCAAGCAAAAATTATCTGTGTGGACTATGAATGCATATATGCATCCATAAAGTAATTGAATATATAGACATTTCCAGTTATTGTAATCTTCTGTAATTTCCCTTTATAATATCATCCATTTATACTGTATGTTCCATGAATATTGAAAAACAAGAAAAATTGTACAAATATTAAGAAAAAGTATTTTTTAAATACTTTTTCTTAATACTTGTACAATTTTTAATTACATAAACTTTGACAAATATGGGACATCATCAAGTGTGGGGCTTGATTGGATGCAATCAGTCCAATTGATTTATATCCAGCCCTGGCTGGATCAGCAGCTGAATGCTACAGGGACAAAGCTTCTAATAACTTAACAAGCTTTATTAAAAATTAAACTATAGTGCATTAAAATAAAGAATTTATAAGACATTTAAATATAAGAAGAGTATTTAAGTAATATCTTTTTACTAAATTTTGTAAAGAAATCTTTTAAGGGAAAAAATTAATTCTAAAATCTTAAATTTTAAAACAAACTTGCTTACTGGGACCAACATACTTAACTTAGTCCTGATAAGCAAGTTTATTTGTCTTCAAGCTGAACCTGAATTATTTAAATTTTAAAGTAAAGTTTCCTTAAAAGATGTAATCAATATATATATAAAAATTTTTTTATAGAAGTTATGATCATTAAAAATTTTGCAAAACACACTAAATATAAATAAAACAGATGTCATTTTTTTCAATCTATTTGGATATTAATTGCTAGTATTATTTCTACTGTATAAGAGCTTTAATTACATAAACTAAACAAAATTAAGACGGTATTTGATTAAAAACTATCTCAGGTAATATGAATAAATATAAATAAAATATACAAGATTATCCAATTAAAATGCAACTTAATTTGTCAAGTTGAAAATTTTAATTAAATAGATTAAAATATATAATTGTCATGTAGTTTTTTTGAATATTAAATAATTATAATATATGCAAAAAATGTAAAGTACAAAATATTCTTGTAAATACAGCAAATACTCATTTTATTTTGTTTCTAGCAATTTGACAAAGATATATTTGTGCAATTGATAAAAATTATCAATCAACATTTTTCTGTAGATTTTTATGGATATATGAATTATTTGAAGAGTAAAGGTTTGATAAAGATTTTCTAGAAGATATTAGAACAGATACACAAATTTCAAATAAAAGTATTGGTTTATGATGGCATTTCTTATAGTTATCACCTCTTGTTTTATGGAAATGAAAAACAATTCAGACAATGATAAAATTAGATAAATGCCAGCTTGGAAATTTTACAGAAAATATATCTTGACATAATTTAAAAATGAATTTGAAATTAGGCAATGATTTTTTTTAAATATGCATTCATCTTTCAAAAACTCCATTTAAAAAAGCACTGTTAATATAATATACATATATATAGCAATAAAAACATTACAAAATTACTAGTGGAAGATATTCTGTTCAATTATCAAATTTTTACAACACTTGACAATTGTTCTAAAAAACATTAACTATATGTAGGTTCTAGGTTGCACAATAAATGGATAATCCTGAATAATAATAACTGTAAGTTAATGTTCTCACATCATGATATTATGCCTGAATACATATTCACAAATTTTTATTTATATAGTTTATAAAGAAGAAAAATTTCATTATTATATTTTAGAACTCAAACTCAATTAAGAAACAAGAATGCTATGAAAATCAATATATTTAGCAGTCTCAGACACTATAAATGCATAAATATACAGAAATGATAACAGAAATCTATGTTTGAAGATTTAGGCATACATACAAAATATTTCCAAAGAAAAATTTTTTCATTTGCCTTCATATAAACCAAATCAAGACTGAATACATTGAACAATAATCTATAGATTTATATCATAATCAATTAAAATCAAGTTATAGTATTTGAATTTTACAGAAAAGTATTAGATTCTATTCTGAATAAACTAAATCAAACCATCATTGGTAAGATTCTACTTTGACTGAATCATGTTTTCATGTGTGACATGTCTATGAATAAGTTGTGTTATAACATGCCTTAATGTTTGTCACTTTTTCATGTTCAATAGAGTAGATGTTAATATGCATTCACATGCTTATTAACATCTACCTTTTGTGTTTGTATTTGTGTGTGTTTGTGTTTGTGTGTGTTTGTGTTTGTTTTTGTGTTTGTGTGTGTGTGTGTTTGTTTGTGTGTTTGTGTGTGTTTTCCACAAAAACATAAGATAGTCTAAATAGAATCTTATCCCATCATTCACAAAAATAGACAAT
Organism: Androctonus mauritanicus; assembly: GCA_011317285.2. NCBI lineage: Eukaryota > Metazoa > Arthropoda > Arachnida > Scorpiones > Buthidae > Androctonus > Androctonus mauritanicus. Next base: position 10,968 of record WUQG02401389.1, on the reverse strand, counting down.
TTTTTCAGGCTATAATGCTTTATAAAAACATACTTCAATATAATCGTTTCAACTATTAATAGCAAATTTCCATAAAATTATATAATAATCATATTCATCAATTAGAAATGCAAATTATATAAATTTTATCATAAGATAAATTTTATATAAAATTGCATTTCTAATATTTCAAAATTATTTTTAATTGTCATGATTCTTTAACAAATATAAATAGTATGGTATATAAAAAATAAAAAGAAATTTTGTTGTCATTTTCAAGAAAAATTAATTTTGACTAATTTTATTGTGCTTTGTTTATCTAGTATAGTGTGAAACCATCCTATTTCTCAAATAACCAATATATGATAATTGTGAAATTTGATGATGGATCTAATTCTGCCAGAAGTTAACTTGTCAGGAAAAAATAGTTTATCATCAAATAATATGCATAATAGCAAAGACTAGGTACCATGCTAGTAAAAACATTTTATCAATATTACCTGACATAAAATAGGATAGCACTAAAGTAATAAAACCTTAAACCTTAAAACCTTCTTTTAAAGTTTAATAAGGGAAACAATAGAAACAGTACAAAAAGGATAGGACAATAACAGGAAGAATATATTAAATGCATGGTTGTATAATATAAGAGACTTAAGATTAAAAAAATGTAAGCGATTTTTAAATGTTTGCACATGAAGTGTGGTATTTGGAATTAAGAACTCTATTAATATTTAAATTTTAGAACAAATTTTTGTCAATATTGATTATTTGTAATTCTATAATACTATATTGTTGATGGTTATATTTTAACTGAAAACATTTCAATAAATAAAAGATTAGTTGTTCTATTGTTAAAAAATAATGCTGAATTTTTATGTTTATTGAGTTTTTGAACTTCAGGATGTTATAAAAAGAAGCTAATAAAAAGGATATCTGTTTCTACTGTAGTCTTAAATAAGATATTTTGACATTCTTCCAAAGAAAAAAATTGAATGATGTCAGGGCAATCATGATTACAAAAAACTAAACCAATTCATCAAATGCATTGACCAAGAAACATGGCAACCAAATAATTGGAGGATGGATGTAGAGTTCAAATGTCCTATCTAATTATCATTACATCAATATGCAGATCCTATTGATGATTTGCAATTCTTCTATGCATACACTTAAGCAATTTAGAAATATGTTCTAAAAGCTGCTGGTATATGAAAGTATTCGATATTGGTAGATGAAGATAGATCCCAATTACAGAGCCTCTAAAATGCAAATCCAGATTTTTACAATAAACTAATGTTGATGGTGCTATTGGAATATAAGATGTAGATTTTCCTTAGTATGCACATGTTGTTTCTGCTATTAAATATTGCCCTTCATAAATGAATGTGAAGACAAATGTTTAACATTAGAAAATTGAACCTAATATATGTAAAATTAAACTCTTGATGATTATAACTGAATTTTAATAATTTGAAATAATTTTGATTAATGTTAGCACCATCACAGGATTAACAAACTAACAAATTAGAATTTTAAACTAAATTATTTGAAGAAAAACTTGCCTTGGCCTAGGATTGAATAAGAAACCCTTCAGATTAACACCCTGACGTCCTAACTGCTAGACCAACAAAGCTATTTGATGGGTTGATTCTTCAGACATCATCATTTTAGATTTAACCATAGTGATAGATTTTTATCTGATAGACAAATATATATCAGCTATTTTCTAGGATTCTAATTTCAAGAAATTAATCTCTACATAGATGAAGTATAAATTTGAATCTCATAATTAAATCAAAATTTTTCAAAAATAAACTCAGACAACCCCTACTCTTAATTTTTCTGGAACTTTTCTGCAACATGCATTTTACTAATTTTTCATAATAAATTAATAATTAATAAATTTAAAGACTTAATAATATTTATTTTTATAACAAAACAGAATTATCATCATCCTTTCTGGACGTAGCCTGATTATCATCATCATAAAAGCAGTCTAATATTTGATTATTTTCAAATGTTTATTTTCTCGATTAATTAATGAACATTATAGCAAACAATATTAACTCTGAAATAATTTGAATGTAATTAGTGTTTTTTAATTAGAAAATAAAAATACTGCATATTAATGACACCAAGAATTTTATCTTACAAGGAGATGCCACGAATCTCTAAATCGTTTTCCAAATGAGTCATAGCTTATTCGGTAGCTTGTATATAGATGATAAAAACCTAAAGAGGTTTGAGTGAATGGACCTTTGTTTATGAGAAATTTGGGCACAAAGTTGGGTTTACTCAGCAATTCAGAATATATACATGAAACGTAACGTCTTCTGATATCTGTCAGCATAGAGGAGTTGGTTAAGTTGCTTGTTTCGTTAGTTTTTTTGTTTCGTTAGTTATTTTTATTTTAATGAGATGCGGGTTCGCATCTCATTAAAATAAAAATAACAAAAAATAAAAATATCGAAAAATGTTATGTTTCATGTATATATATTCTGAATTGCTGATTAAACCCAACTTTGTGCCCAAATTTCTTGTAAACAAAGGCTCATTCACTCAAACCCCTTTGGGGTTTTTATCATCTATATACAAGCTACCGAATAAGCTATGACTCATTCGGAAAACGATTTAGAGATTTTTGGCATCTCCTTGTTAGTAAAGCTAAGATTTCTTGTTAGTAATACATATATATTTTTTTAATTTTTTTTCATATTACAAAATAAGTAATTACTTTCTGATATCAACATAATTACTGTAATTTAAATTAATAAACAGATGAAACGCAATCTTACCTTAATAGCTTTTTATATTCTGTATTCCAATTCTGTTTACCTACCATTCATTATACTCCAATCTAAAATTGTTTTAATCCATGAATGTATGATTTTATTAAGAATATATATAATCAAATAAAGGATGAATCAATGGAATTTCATGTGATCTCTGAAGGAAAATATTTTTTTCCCAACAGAAATTATACAAAAAATTGATAGAACAATATAAAAAGCATGTTTTAATGTAAAATAAATAAATACAGTGAAACCTTGATTATCCAAGTTTTGTTCTAACCAAGTAGTGAATGTTTGATTGTATGCTCTAAAATATAATTATTCTAACTGACAATCATATACTCAATTATAATAAATATAAAATGTTGAGTGCATCATTCAAAAGATAATGAAAGAATCTTGCAACTACGTAAGTATTGTATATTGACTATTATTTTATGAGAAATTATATATTAATGATGAGAATGCTGGATAGCACAAAACGGTAAGCATATTTCTTAAGAAAGGAAGTCGTCAGAACAAGGAGCAACAAGCTTGATATTTAAGGAATGATCAGGCACTTTTTTAAATAATCACTTCTTGCTTGATGATAATATAAAATAAGCAAATTCATTTGTCTACTACTATGATTTAGGTTGAAGTAATCAAAGTTATCAAAGATTGTTGTCACCATTGTTGATGTTCATAAATGATCAATGTGAATAATAATAGTGACATGTATGATATTGAAATGATATATTAAAATTAATTTAAGTGGATTAAGTAGCAAAAATAAAGAAAAATTTCTGATTGTTCTTTCATGAAACAATCAGAAGAATAATCAAACTCTTTATATATTGATATATCAATAATACCATATCATACTGGCTAGTTTCCTAGATTAGAGTTGCTAAAACTTGTGTGTTTTCAAAAAACCTTGAGCTGACATGCTGATATTAAGGAAAAGCTCAAAGAAGTTCGAGTACCTGAGATTTTTTTGATAAATATTATTTATTAATTGAATTCATTTGAAAATCCACTAATCACTGGTCAATTTAATTATTGTCATAATAAACAACTAATGCTTTGTTTTTGATTCTTGCTACATGAATCATTTGGGACAAATTGCACCAAATGTAATATTCATAAAAAATAAAAAAGTATATAATAGAAAACAGTATATGGAATATATTATATCTGGCAGCAGTCTCTTTTTAGAACCTATTATAAGCTGGTCAACATCCATAATGGATCATCCAGAAAGCTGAAAGATTTTGGACCAGGTTCTGACCCCTGCTAAAAACTGAAGATGCGAGATCTGGAATTGAAGTCTGATCCTCCAGAGTGATAAGCTACTAAGCTACCATACAATCATTCAACTGACACAAAATAACAGCAGCAGCATTAATTCTATTAAAAAAGTAAAATGTTAATTCATAAAAAGTCCATAATTTATATAAAAGAAAAACCATGCCTATAACACCACTCATTAATAAGAAAGGCCATAATTAAAATTTTTTCCAAATAAAATTTTAAGTGATTAAAAACAGAACAATTATAAAGTTGTAAAATAGTTGTCAATACAATAGGGGTGTTCTAGTAAAACATGTTTCAAAATAAATTCACAATTGCTAAGATCACAAGTTGATTATTCTTCACCTATCAATAGTTGGCAAATGAGGGCATTCAACTCTATCCTAAATAGTCTTTCTATAATTATTTTTTCTCCTGTTTTTATAGTAGCTTAATTACAAATACTGGAAAATTGATTTGATATTGCAAAGTTGCAGAGTTTGCCACAGATTTGGTCATCTGTAGCAAACTCCACAAGCCATATTTAAAATTATAAGAATAGCTACTGTATTTAAGTTGTTAAAAAATAAACAGTAAAAATTTTGTAATCTCTATTTCAATGCATATATTTCATAGAATAATCTGTTGCACAATAATTAATGCTTACAAATTTAAAAAGACTTTTAAAACACTAAAGTTCAAGTTTCCATCATCTGTTTATTTGTGAGAAAACTTGAGTGTTTTGGATGGACTGGTAACTCTTCAGATACATGATCAGTGAAGCCTAGTGCAGACTTCTTCATTTATTCGATTTTTCAGCTTAATCAACCAGTATTCCTCCCTATAAATTGGATAACCAGAGTTTCACTGCAGACAGCAACAAAAAACACTTAGTCCTGGATTATCAAGAGAGCAAATTTTTTAAAAGAATATTAAATTATTTGAAATTTAAATTATCCAATATTGTGTGTGTTAATAATTTTATTGAAATAATAATGGCATTAACAATATCATTACATACAATCATATATAACTAATATTCAGTATTCATATACAACAAAAACAATGTTTACATATAAGAATTTATTAGTCTTTTGATATTTTATGCTTTTATTTGATAATTCCATTTAATTTCATAAAAGTCAACTTTTAGTTATTCATATTGAGTGAATAATAGCAGTTCTAATTCTATTGTTTATAAATTATGTCAAGATATTTTTATTATGATTACATTTATGAATTATGCCTTAATAATGTATTGCTTTTATTATGATTAATTTTTGTTGTTTACAAGAAAATGATTCAAAATATAAAATTTGGATTATTATCCAACACCTGAACATATAGTTTTTCATTACAAACTACAATATTTAATAGAAAATATGATAACAATAGCTTGATTATATTATGGTATTGATTATACAAAATATTTACTTAATAAATAACTTAATAAACACAAATTATTATTAATTCTAAATAAATATAAATATTTATAAAATTAAAAAATCTTATACTTTAATATTAAAAAACATATCAATAAAATGTAGTACATATATAATAAATTTATTTTTTCCAATTAAGTTTCTTTGGAAATGTTTAATAATCATCTTAAATATATTTGTTTCTATTACAGATTTATTAATACTAAAAATTAAATCCTAACTGTTATTATTTAAACAAATTAGATTCAAACTGTACTAAAATTATATATATATATCTGAAGCATATAATAATAAACTTGAGGAGTCTGAAAATAACAGGAATTGGAAATAATTCATATAAACTTTCAACTTAATAATAAGGAAATTTTTAAGAGGAGGAAAATACCTCAGAATAAAGAGAAATGGCAATTATATTGATGATAGTGTATATAAAATTTTTTTCTTATTTGAAAGTTTTATATTTTAATTTTCAATAAAAACAAAATGAGTGAAACTTTGATCATAGATCAAACATATTATGATCTATTCGAACACAGTAGGTCCCCTACTTGGATGCATAAATCAAAATCATATATCTCTCTGAAATTGTCTTTGTATTGAATTTACTTAAATCATGAACAAAAAAATTTATTAAACTATTTTTTCCTAAAAAAATAAATAAATAAAATGAAATTGTTTATAGCCTTAAATTTTCATATCTAAAACTATGCTCAAATTTTATTTAACTATTCCATTTATCAATGCACATATTCATATAACTCAAATATAAGGATTGTTGACTTATGTAGTCTTCAATTTATACAGAAATTTTTGGGGCAAATTAACTATGTAACTTTAAGCATAAATATAAATTGGGAGATTTATTGTAATTCAAGTATCATTTTTATAGTAGTCAATACCTCATTTCTCATATTAATTTAAAAAAATTATTAAATAAATTAATTATTATACTATATAAATTTATATTTATTAATCTTTAACTGCAATTATATGATTCTTTTGGGGCATAGATTAGTTAACTGAATCTTAATTATTTATCCACATTACATAAGCTGTCCCTTTAGTATCTTCATATCTCTCAGTAATGAGCATTACTTAGATCATATGAATTTTGATTTGTGCAACATTTTTCTAGATTAATTAGTATCGTAAGTCAGGGATCAACTGTATATCAAATATAACACTGAGATAAAGGACAAAAATTCATGTGGTCAAATAATTTATTATCTATTAAAAATAATAATAATGGAAATAATGTATATAAATGAAAAGAATAGGAGTACTGAGAGATTTCAGAGTTCAATACATAATTCATTAATTACAATCATGGAATCTTGACAATCAATATGCAATGTGTTAAAAGTTTTTGTAAGATTTATGAAAAAAAATAAATTTCAAACATAATAATCTAAAATTAATCAATATATTATATTATTTATTTATGCTTTTATGTGCATGCATGACTAAACTATACCAAACATCTGATTTTCTTATTCAAATTAATAATAATTATATTTTAGCAAAAGCATGGTCTATAAATATAGTAGTATATTATGATTTATATAGTTCATGATAATATTTTGTTCAATTTAATAACATTTTAACTTATTAAGTACACTACAAATCAAAGGTTTAAATAAAACAGATTTAATGTATCTATTTGCAAAATTATACTTAAAAACAAAATTAATTAATTTTAATAAAAATACAAACTAATTTTGTCATATTTTTATGTTGCATATATAGCACAATCAATCAAAATGTTTTAATATTTAAGAATTTAGTTTTAATATTAGTTCACAATAGTCAACATCAATATAAATAAATTAAGAAATATATTAATTAATTGTTAATTTTTAAAATTTACAAAAAGGATTTTTCCATTATTTTCAGATACCTGAAGTATTTATTTCCAGAAACCAGAAAATTTATTTAAAATTTTCAATTATTATTTTTTAAACTTTTATTAATTTAAAATTAAAAGTCTTTAATTTTTAATTAAAACATTTAAATTTATCCTTATAAAAATGTTTATAAAACTTTCCAGAGAAATAAATTTTAAATTATAAAAACCATAGCAATGCTATAATTTTATAATTTCTTTTATTAATTAACAGAAATAAATTTTATTTTACTTACAAATGAAATAGAGAATTTAAAAATATTTTAAGAATATCATTTTATTTAAATATGTTTTTATTGTTTAAAAAATAATTATTTTTATAAAAATAATCAAGAAATTATATATTCTAAATTTTATATTAGCATTGCCATGATTAATAAAGTGCATTAACACTTAGTACACTAAACAAAATATTAATTTGATATTTAATTTTTATATTATCAAGATATAAAATATAAACACTCCATAACTTATGCAAGTTAGATTTACATAGATATTACATAATTATTACTGGGTAAAGTTAAAAAGATTATATGATTTATAGAATAAATCATATAATCTTTCTCATTCTTTATCTATCTATCTTCAAGGTAGGACATACTTATTTATCTGTAATAATGCCATGTATATACACAGTTCACGTTATATTATGATTCATTACTAACAATAGTATTGTATACAATCAATTTCTTAATAATAGTTGACTATCAATAGTAATGCTATCAGTATGGTTGCTAACTCTAATAATAGTAATTATAACAACTGTTGTAAAACTATTGCAAAAAATAACAGTATTTTATTGTACACTAAATTATGAATGAAATTTAAGATATTTTATATAATGGAATTTATGTAAAGTTAAATCTAAATTTTCATAAATTCTGGAGTGTTCATATATTATTTTTACAAAATCTTTATTACAAATTTTAAAATGTAAACAAAGCTGATTTATAAAATAACAATCATATATGAAAACAAGATTCTTTTCCTATTTATAATCTGTTTTGATTATATTAATATTGTTGCAAATAATTTGTTTAAATGTTTCCAGGAATTAATAATTATTATTTTACCTCACTTAATTTACTACTTGTATCTGCATGAAATAACGAAGGAATGAAATTATCAAGAATCAGAAATTAAATTAATACCTTGGAGATATTCCCTTGTATAACTGTTGTCTCCATACCTGCTTGCCACATCCCAACAGCTAAAAAAATCTGCTTCCTCATGATGGATTCTATTTCTTTATGGTTTTAGGTAAGGTGAATGTTATAAATGGCCTACAATTTTTTTACTCACCTCTTCTAAGTAAGGAAAATTTTTTGGATATGTTTTACCCTATACAATAAATGAAGCAGTTGTGATACTGCTTCAAGTTATGTGAAATATTTATAATTATATTTTCTTTCCCTGTTTAAAAATAATTAAACCAAAAAGAGTTTTTGCTTAAGTTACCAACTCACATGAGGAAGATCATTCTGTATCCAGCTGCTGTATCTAAAACTTGAAAAAACTGGCAACATTTCATGATGCAAATTAGATAATTCAAACTAATAAACAAATAGGATAATTTAAATTATCATCAATTAGGAAATTTAGGTCAGAAAACAAAAAAATTATGCAAAAACACACTAAATGATATGTTCAACTACTTACTATTTTAAAATTATAACAAGGAAATATTGTAAAATTGTTGTAGCTTCAATTAGAATTCATGCATTCTATTATATTTTAATAATAACTCCTTTCTCATATTTTAGTCATCCCTAGTTCAAAGTTTTTTAAATCACAAAAAAAAATCTAATCTTAAATTATGTATTTCTAATATTTGAAAAGTAAATATGATCCAGGACTTTTTAATATAATTGAAAAATAATAATACTGGATATATTATTACCTCTTTTTGTTTTTGTTCTTCTAATTCCACCTGACGTCTTCTCTCCATTTCTTCTAACATTTGTTTCTCCATGATTTTTTTTGCTTCTTCAACTCTACGCAAAACTTCTGCTTCAATATCATCTTTACGTTTTTGAAGTTCCTCCTGAACTCTTTTTGCAACTATCTCCTCTATTCGTTTTGAAGTTTCATCTTCAATAAATTTAGACTGCAATTCTTTTTGTCTCCTATAAAATAATTCATTATTTTATTAAAGAGTGCCAATACAGATAAAATACACATAACAACAACAAGATATAAATATCTAAGCCTTATTATTTAAGAAAAATTCAAACTTTGTTATTAATCCTATTGATGAAGTATTGGAAAAAAAAAACTTCAAACCTACAAGTAATATTTTCATGTATTATAATAATTATTATGCAAAAGTTTCAAAAATAGATAACTCACTTCTCAAATGGAGGCCTCACTTCTCCAAGGTTGTACAGCATGTTTATTCTTTGACTATATCATCTAGTTGTCAGTTAACCTGTAACAATTCATCTCTAATGTCTTACATATTGAAAGCGCTTTAGATAGGTGTTTGTATTTATCAATCAGTCAAATGTTTTGTTGTGATGATAATACAATATAAAAGAAAAAGTTTTTCCATATATTGAAAGCTTGGCTTCAATATCAAATATTTTAATGCAACTTATATTTAATATTTTTCATGATGCACAATTTATTCTTTCTTATAAATTGTCATCATTTATTTCTTTTATCTTTCATATGAGAAAGATATTTTATATTCTGAAATTGTAAAGAAAGTTTTCTTCTACTTTGATAAATATAATTATAAAAATAAAAATGATAATTCAGTTTGCAGCTCAACTGAAAATATCATTTATTAAATAAAAATTTATTTAATACCATAATTTGAGCAATTGAAATTTTTCAATATTTACATTTTTCTAAATTATGTTTAAAAATAAATATACAGGTAATTCAAATGTTATGAACAACAAAAAGTTAAATAATACTGAAATATAAAATACAGTGAAAATTATTTATAACAACAAATAAGATGCCTGACAATATAGCTATTCTCATCATCATCATATAGGGTATCCATATAAAGACTCTGAATTCGAAGAGCATGGTAAAAATTGGAATTATACTATATGGTGATAGTTGTAATGGCAATCAAGAGGGAAAGTCATCAAATTAGCCTGATAATTTTATTTTTCCTACTGATCCATAATTAGAGACATTATAGTAGTTGACATTCAAAATGTCTTTCTGCAAGAAAATACTGTGTATCTGGTTGTACACAAAACTTAAATCTATAGTGGTCATGCAACAGAAATTCAGGCAAGTGTTACCATAAAGATATGCTAACTGACAAGACCATCAATCATTGGTGTGATTTATTTTTGGGAACTAGGAATGTCGAAAAGCAGTAAGATGGCAATCGCAAAATGTAGGAGGCCAACATGCAGCACATTCAGGAGACATTTTGCTGCATCACACACAAGTCTATCTGATAGGTATCATTTGAGCTGCAGCTGCCAAATAAACTGTCCACAAAGTTGTCAACAGCAATTGAAGTTATATGCATACAAACGTATAATCCAAACAAGCCCTAACTCCCCCTGTTGAATAAATTTGGAATAATCTGTACATTAATAATTAATAT
>WUQG02401388.1:0-44398 GCA_011317285.2 Androctonus mauritanicus | reverse complement strand
ATTTTGAGTGCATCAGGAAGGATTTATCAAATTAGGATAATTCTAATTTTTCCAGATTAAAAAAAATTAATATCAGACTTTTTATTTATATATTTTTGCATATGAGAGAAAAATTCCGCGTTTTTGGTAAATTGATATCCATACGTTCCGGGCCGCAGGTTTAAATTGTAAATTGTTCAAATTGTATATCAAGAGAAATTAAAACAGATATATTATATATAATTATTTCTTTATATTTAATCATTTAACATTTTTATACCATTATTTTATTCAAATATATCATTTTGCATCAATAAAACACATTAAAACTAAGTTAAAAATAATTTAAATCAACAAAAATAAATACAATAAATAATATAAAATATAACTAAGGATGTATATCGATGAATATAACTCAATGTAAAAATATAGTATTATGAAATAGGCTCTTCTGTTTAGTGCATTCAGATATGGATTACCCTATCATAATACAATTATGTAAAATTCATCACAATTGAAAAAGTTTGCGGGAATAAACTTTCAATTGATCGCATAAATTTTATTTAAGGAAAAATAGCTTTAGAAAATTTTATATTTGTATTTGTTCGATCATAGACTATACATTTTGTTCAACTAGGAGATAGCTTTATAATCAATGTTTATAATACATGTTTTGAATTTTGTGTTAGTGATTTTCAAGAATTTTAACCCTGTGTTTTACAGTCAATTCAATCTTTCAATAAAATGTACAGGAAATAATAATAATTTGGATTTTTATATATTGAATATGCATATTTCAAAATATTTTATTTTGAATTTTTATACTTAAAAATATTGGCATAGGATAAAAAAATAATTTCATTAAATTAAAGTATATTTTCTTACCAGAAATTATTGTTAAAAAATTCATTATATTTTTCTACTTTTGAGTGTTTTTATTTTCTTTCGTATGCTTACAAAAAAGTGTGCATATGATTAAGCCAAAGCATTTGGACGATTTGAATTATTCTATTGATATCCGTTTTATTTTGTTTTTTCAGCCAATATCAAAAGTAAAGCAATTACATTTTAGCGTGTAGCTTAATTACCGCCAAAATTCAGAAAGGACAAAAATGGCGGCGAGTAAGCAGACGACGCTAGTTTGCGGTACTTTCTATATAAATCTCCTAATTTCATTTTTCTAGGTCTAGTACTTATATTCTTGAAGACAAACATACATATATGCAGTACATATATATATAGTCCGTAAGCGTTTTATATATTTAGATTCCATCATCAATGGATTCCATATATTCTATAGCTAATTGATACTCAGAATGCTTTCGTTGATTTTTGCCGATTTTTGTGATTGAATATAATCTATGTTTTATCTCTACATAAATTTTCGTTCTTTCAATCTAGTGGATATTAAGCGACGGGATATTTCAGTGCCTACGATGGAGCACTCACATCCAGACTCGTGGAATCAGCCTTCAGGTAGAGGATGGGATTCAACGAGCTAGCTAACGGATTTTCATGAAAAAACTATGGAGTTTGAGACTTACGAATTGAATCTGGATCCTCCAAGGTAAAATTACAGCACACTTCCACTGAGGCCATCCGATCGTCGCCAATCTGTTTTTTATGTTTGGTTCGTTTTCCATTTGCTAGGTACTCAGCGATGGGACATTATAATGCCTACTGATGAGGAGGATTTTAGGATTTTTCAGGAGTTCCCAAGAATCCGGATTCAATTCCCAAGTCCCACATTTCCGATTTTTTCAGGAGGGGTTCGGGCCCGGCTCGTTGAACTGGGCCCGAACCCCTCCTGAAAAAACTGGAAATGTGGGGACCTGAGAATCCGGCCGATATCCAAATCCTGTTGTTTCCACAGTTTCTTAAATTCAATATTCATTCTTTTATGGATATAAAATGGTTGCAGTTTTGTAATGATGCATTTAAATGCATTGATACATCTCTACGAAGGTACTGATTAAACAAATTTTGAAAAGTATCAATTTTTGATGTTATTAATCGACAATCTTCATAGCTACCGAAATTCAAGAAAATTCGTTTAATTATGTTATTTATGCATATAAAAATAAAGTGAAAACATCAATAGAGAGTTTCCGCATAACTACGATTCAGCTCCGATTGATAACTAAACGATAAAATCATATCGTTTCGGAGAGTCATCGGTAATCGCTTCAGCAACTACATATTAGTTCGAACTGCCGACACAGATACTGTATTATCATAAATCTCTTTAGTCCCGTATATTCTCCCTATTCTCATAAATTATTTTTATTCTATCCTCTATTATCTCTAATAAAGATAATCTATTATATTAAACTGCTGACGGCGACTTTTAATATCTGGATTGAATCGGCTCGTCTCGAAAACGTAACGATAAAACGATCTTTTTATCAGTTAACGATACGACCGAAACAGATACATATCAACCGAAAACAGATACGAAAAGCAACGGTACGCCTTACAATCTCGCACATGCGCAGATAGTGGACTTTATCGGTCGGAGCGGAGTCGTTCCCATCGACCATAGATTTTCAGCCATCGACATACCTTGGTCGTTGCTGTGCGGAAACCTCGATGGCGGAAACTCAATCAGGATTTCACTTACTATATTATGGGAACGGTCTTAAAAACTTGATATCCTTAAATTATGAACTTTTTACAATTACATATTTTATTTATAATTTAGTAGAGTTAAAATTAAAATCGCTATTTAAAGTACTAAATTATTAAAATTTGCATTTTTATTATTTAAAAGACTTTCGTTGTCACTTTTATTAGCTGAGGGCGCTACAGTTCTAATACAGGCTTGGATTCAAATAAATTGATGAATTGGACATTTAATTCAGATTTTGTCGTTAAATTTTTGTTCTCGTTTTCTTTTTTATGAATATTATTAGTGTGAGAAGATTTTAAAAGAATTCTGAAGAGCTTCTGTATACATACAAATAATCGATTTTCAACAATTTTTACTGGTAATTGATGTTTTATTATTGCGGTTATCATTATTTCACCTAGCAGAATTGCTTTCGACGTGATTAACTATTTTCACATAAAAAAAAATTTATAAAAAATTCTTAATTTATCAAATGTTACAAAAGAAAAGTGAAGATATGAGGAAAAGAATTGTGAAAATGGAGAGCTTGAAAGTAGATCTCTCAGAATTGAAAGGATCGGTTATCTTTAAAAAGATTTTTTTAGCTTTTAAAGAAATCGCCTAGATGGTTGACAGGAATTGATCTTTTGAGGGTTTAATGATTTATTAAGGTATTAAAATTTATTCGTACGATTATCTACATGCATTTCCCACAAGACTAGTGGAACTTCTACTTCTAGATAATAAAAATTTGTTATAAATTTTTTTAAAACATTTTTATATTGAGCAGACAATTTTTCGATCAATATTTTGAATCAAAAATATAATTTATCTCATTTTTTTAAAAAATGTTAGGCGATATAATATGATCACAGTAAATTGCTATGCGAATACGATGCAGAATCGAAATTTTTTTTTAATTTCGAGAATATAACTGATTCATTTATAAATTATAATGAATAGCATGATGTTATAAATATTTAATAGTACTGTATTGGAATCTACCATTATCAATAAATCCCTTTTTTTTTTTTTTTTAAGATTTAATTTTTTAGCATAATAGGATATTCAAAATGTACTTGTTATGATCTTCATATTTTTATTTACAAAAACTCAAACTATAAATATGATTTTATCTGAATTACTTTTATTATATCTGTAAGTGATATCTAAATATTACGTTTTCTATATTTATATTTTACTGTTATAAATTTATTATTTTTTAGTTTTTAAAAAGCTTTTCTTTCATAAATAAAATTATAAATACATTGAAAATTAAAATTTGCTAAAGAAATAAGCTTGTTTAATATAATTCATTAATTTTATAACAATATGAAAAATAATGCTTAGGCCCTATTCAATTTTGAAACATGATCCAATACTACAAAATTATTTGTTTATACATTTTAAAAGACAATTTTGATTAAATAGATTATAACCAGCATGTGGTTTGTATTATAGAACCTCTGTTATGATAAAAACATAATGATATTTGTGGGTTAACATGATTTATAGATATTATTTTAAATTATATCAACATCATGTTGATTATTTTTATCATTAACATATACTATACACATTAAACTATTTTATAAATTTAAGCAGTAGATGTATATTTTAAAAAATGATAATCAGTGTGCATATACTATAATTTATTAAAATAATAATTTATATAAATTATGACTTAATTTTATTGTTTTATTCTGAATTTAATTAAATTTTTGTGAATGATATATTCATTCAATTAGAAAATAGAAATGCTGTATTTTTATATTAACTATAAGCATGAGATTCTGAATAAATCTTTTAAGTATCTAAAGTAGTAGATATTCTGCCACTTTGTAATAGTAAGAAAGAAAATATTCTAGCCTAAGCAGAAACTATCATTACCAAATAAGTTAATTATTACATCAAACTAAAGATTAAAATAACTTGCTAAACTAATTTTTATATTCTAATAAGAATCACATAAAATCTAGGGTTGTATCAAAGTTACATTAAAAAATTAGTTCAACAAAATATATGATATATGTCTATAAAGGAAACTGTAATTAATAACTTGTTCTATAAATATAAATGTGTGTATTCTCTATATTTTCTATAAATGAATCAGTCAAAAAGAATGGCTCAAGTATGCAGTCTTGACTGATTTGTTTTATTGATATGAAAAACAGAAAAATGTAAGAAATATTTCTACAAAATTTAAAATTATCTTTTTGAATTTCATCTATGATGATTCTGTCCTTTTATTAATATTTATTCATTAGATTCATAGTATTTAATATATATCTAAAATAAAATAATTTATCCAATTTAAATATTAGTAGTGCAATATAAAATTTAATTCACTAAGAAATATAACAAATCTTTTTTGTATTTTTGAAATATTAATGTAAAAGTAATGAAAGTATTGTATTTGTATTTATTTCTATATAATATATAATATGTATTTTTATAATCTATATTATGTATATTTTATATAATGTGCTAATAAATTATCTAATAATTGAATTATAATTGTGTTTACTAGATTTTAATTTATTGCTACAGTAAGATTATCTGTTTAATTACAATAGTACAAAGATAGCTTGAAATAGATTTAAAAATTTCTAAGAAATTTGCAAACCAAAATGTTTTTTTTTTCTGATATGTATTTACATAAATACATATCAGAAAAAAAAAATACATAAATAAGAAAACCAATAAAATGCTTTTAATATGCTGTTGAAAAATTTAGTTAATTCTAAAATAGTAAATAAAACTATTAAATGTTTTAATAATAATAATTAATTTTTAAATATTAATACTAAAGAGACCTATTAATATAATTAAAACTTTACTGGAATAAAAATTATTATAACAGTTTAAAATGAAATAAATAATGGAACAAAATTTCCTGTATTATTAAAATAGGAGTATAATGAACATAATTAATAATAGTAAAATATTTTAAAATGCTATAATATTAATTATGCATTATAGAAACTTCCTGGCTTATGCAAGATTATGTTCCTGGCAATATTAAGATAAATTTATCTAAATAATTATTTAAGTAAAAATAAGTATAAAGTAATGAAATTATATACAGTAATTTATAATGTTTTTAATAAAACATTGTGTATAATATATTTATAAGGCAAGAGATATACTTAAGTATTGTAATATGATGCACATATACAATTTACATTATATCATGACAGTTATTACAACATATAACTTTACTATTTATAGTTAACTTTTGGAGTATAATAACTATTACTGAAAGTAGTATTATAGTAATTGCAGTATTATTATGTAAAAATTACAATACTGCAATGTATAGTAAATTATAAAGATGATTTTTTTTAATATTTTACATATTAAAAATTTTATGTAAAGCTAAATTTGCATAATTTGGAAAGCTTTTTACATTTTAAAATACCTATACTTAATTTTTGAGATTTTCATTTTATCATAAACATTTTTCATTGATACTGTCTTGTCTTGAACTTTTTAAGAAAATACTTTAGTTAGCATTAATAATCAATGCTGTCATCATTGAATTAGTATCAATTGTATCATTACTTCAACTTTTACTACATTTTATGTTTAATAGAAGAAAAACTATTTTATGTAAGTGGACATCTAGAACAGTGGTTCTCAACTAGAGTTCCAAAGTTTATGCATTTCTACCAAAATTCTTGAATAAGAAATTTTTAATAATTAATACATGTAGATATAATTGAGGCTGTTTAAAATGTTGTAATACAATTCATAGTTCTTTAGCCCAAATGTGATTGCTGATTTAGACTAATAATAATTAAACTGAAATTTTATTTGCAAATTTTATTTACTGTATTGTACTTTGAAATAAAATTCAAATATATTGATACTATACAGAATAAAAGAAATAAAATTTTCTATCCAAGAGAAAAATCTTGAAATTTTCCATTTAAAATGCTGAATGCAAATAAGTTTTACAAAATTGCTAATCAGGTTATGTACAGATTCAAATTCAGCATTTTAATGTTAAAACATTAATTAATTTCTCATATATAGTTAATACACAAAAATTAATTATTTTTTCATATATAGTATTTTAATACTATATTGTTTATAAAATATAATTGTACTTTAGTGATTTCTAAATTCAAAAATTTTTTATAACAAAAATTTATTACAAAGTATCTGATCAAATGTTTTGTATGTAACTCTTAAATTCTAACAAATAAAAAATTTTTTGATAAAAGAAAAATATTTTACTTTTTAATATCTTTAAAATGATTTCAGATACAAAATTTATGTATCTAAATTCACTTTATATATAAAATAAACAGGTATAAAAAAGGAGCATTGTGGAATAAGAATATCACCACCCCTCAGTTTCAAAGTTTCTTACAAATGGGAATTTTATCCAGCTATAATTGTGCTAATTTGTTTTTTGAACAAATTAAGTTAGAAAAATGATTACTTATTAAAGGAATGATATGATCCTTTTAAGAATAACTATACTATATTGGGAAAGAAATTTGCTTACATGATCTAATAATCTTTTAATAAAGAATTATTGGGTTGGCTAAGATATCAAGATTTCTTAAATATTCTCATTATATGAATTGATCTTATTATTCTATAAAAACTGGCAATGTTCAATTTATTTAAATATAATTAATAACTTAAGATTCTGAAAAAATAAGTGTTCTACAGGATGATTCTTCTATACTAAATATTTTTAATTACATAATTGATCATTAGTTATAACTATTACCAGTATAAGCTTATCAATTATATGACTAAAAATATTTTAATATATTAATTATTTTCATTATTAGAAAAGAAAACTCTCATATTTTGATTTCAATAGGAACATATTAATAAAAAAAAGTCTTAGTGTTTAGTTAAAATATCAAATTTTCATTAAAAAATATGGAGAAGCAAACAAATCCTAAAACATATGTTTATTTCATAACATTTGTAAATGTGCATTTATAATACATAAATATAAATAATTGAAAAATTAAGTTTAAATGATTAAATTATTGCAGTATAAGTAGAAATATGCCATTTGTTTATATTTGTTATAAACAGATAATCTATTTGTAACATAAATCATGGTATGAAAAAAGTTCATACTAATTGACATTTTGGATTTTTCATTTTGTACAGTACTATAAATTGTATACTTTACAATTTATGGTAATCCCACTTATATCTATAAGTGGGATTACCATAATTACCATAATACTTTGTACGGATTACCATAATACTTTGTAATATAAGTGGGATATGGTAATCCCACTTATATTACAAATGGAATTTTTAATCTAAGTTTGATTTATTTTACTTACCATTTATAAAAATCTGCTAAAAGCAAAGAGGATTATTCAGTGTGTCAGCAAATATTTGTTCACATAGCATGTCTTATATATATATATATATATATATCAGTTCTGAAAACATATATAGCTGACAACATTCCCTAAAGCCTAATGCTAATTTTTTATGGTAGTTACAAAACACTTTTTAATCAAAATTTCATATTTGTTATGCTTAATAAATACATTTAATAGCATATTATTATATTTGTTTTTGTTAATATTTGTAGTGAATTGTAATTTTTTTACAAGGTATATTTAAACAGCTTATTTAAATGAGCAGCAGATTTTGAGTCTTATTAAGGCATGCTTGTTAGATTGTTATGGTAACTAATGCTAATTATTGAATTAATTCTGTCTTTATGTAATTAGGTGATATTTTAACATAATTTGATGAAGGAATGGGTGACATTTTTGGACTCTGAAATGCATTTTAATTTTTCTCATTTAAATTAATGATAATTTTAACCTCAATTATTGAAAATTCAATTTAAAAGTATTTTTTTGGGAACATAGTACACTTGTAAATTGAAGAAAAATGTAATGATTTTCAATAAGGTGAATAGAAAATGTCTAAGTTATTGAAAAGGTGCAAATTTTTTCCAATCATGACTGATTTATTAATACAAATATTATATATATATAAATATAATATTTGCATATACTTTTCTTGAGTTTTATGATGTTTGTTTTTTTATCTTTGAAAAATTACAAAATTTTCATTTTCTTTAAAAATGTATTGAAATTACTATTTTGAAAAATTAATTAGTTCCATAGTTATGCCCATATTGTTTTGATATGTTTTTAGAAATCTAAAAATATTTTCTAGTAGCATTAGCAATTTAAATAAACAATTACAAGTCAATATATTATTGAAATATATTGAAAGTTCACCATTGTAATTTGTTTCAAATAAATTTCTGATTTATATGAATTTTAAAAAGTAATTACTTATTAATGCAAAATATCCAAATATTAAATTGTAATGTATCTTTGTGTGTGTTTGTGTGTTCAAAGAATTTCAATATAGAGTATGGTATTGTTTTGATATTTTGAAGTCACCACACAATTTTGAATAAATAACTGTTGTAACTATAATTCTATAATTTAGAAATACATATAAAATGAAGAAGAATATATATTTTAAAAAGTTTGAATAAGATATGATTTTAAAAAAAGAAAGAGTTGAGTTTTTTCTTTTTTAAAATAATATCTAATTCAAACTTGAAAAAAAATGAGTTTTTTCATATGGTAATATTAAAAAAAATATGAATTCTATCAATATAGCTTGGTTTTAGTTAACAGTATTCCAGCTAATATTTATCTAAAAATTTTTGATCAATAAATTTTTATTGGATATATATTCTAAGTCATAACACAACAGATCTATAGTTATAATGTAAAACTATTTATTATAACATACAGAATATTTTTTTATAATAATTTTAAATCTTTTAAAATAATACAAAATTGGATTCTAAATGTATATATTGTACAGATTGATTAATCTTTAATCAGTTTAATTATGAAAAATATTTTTTTTTTTGGATTTCTAATAATTCACTACTTAAATTGAAGTTTAAAACAATTGTTATATTCATATTCAATAATTATAATTATTAATTTTTCATAATTTTAGTTAGTTATTTTGTATTTTATAAATAAAATTTTTGAATTTTTATAAAATAGAGAGTAATAATCCATTATGAATTAATTTATTTTTAATCAATTATATGAAATAATATTTCATATAAAATTATTTAGAATTTGAATTATTTATGAAATTCAAATGTCATCTTATATCAATTAAAAAAATAAGCAAAGGTGATTTGAAAATTATAAGCCAACTTAATAAAATATAATTATATTTAACAAATATATACTTTTAAGAAGATTAAAATGACCAAGAATAGATCAGATTGATGTATAAATTGAACTTTTGCAGTATTTTAAAATTTTATAATTCTAAACATTATATATATATATATACATTTAATTTTTTTATAAATTGGTACTTTATGATCTTTTCTCAATTTTAATACATCATAGTTTAAATATTCAAATTGCAAATGTAATCAAATTATTGTTTTTATTTTCTACTAATTAAAATAATGTTAAGTTAGGAATTTATAAAAAATCAGATGACTGAATTATTCTCATCTAATTCAAAATTAAATTTTTTCAAAACTGAAAATAATAATGTTTCAATTAATTATCCATGTAAATTTGAATATAATTAAAAAAAAAAAAAAAAATGATAGAGTTATTGAAAATTTTAAATAGTTAAACATCATCAACAATAAATATTGCAGTTTATTACTATTAACATAAAATATGTAGGTTATCATAGCAATAACATTATTGCCAAAATAAACTAATTTTGCAATTATGGTAGATCTACTTTTGTACAGCTAATGCTTCATTAGAGATCCAAAAATAGAAAATTTTTTGTAACTCATTTCAAAAAGTTTAAAGAATGGAATTGAAATAGTTTATACCCAAATATATAAATCTTAAGATTTGTGTTACAATTTCAATATTTAATATATCCTCTTAAAAATATTCATATATAGAATATTAAATATAATATCTGGTCTCAAATTGATTTCTAGTGAATATAAATTTTTTTAATGCCATATACTTGAGCAATTCTGGAGTCTAATTTATTAAATAATTTTATGCAGCAATTATAGATTTTTATATTTTGTATATCCCCTTACGTTATAATTTTAGATCCTTGCATGTTTGTTTAATTGTATAACTTTTATCAATATAATAATATAATTTAAAATTATTAAAACGTTGCGTTTACCAGACCTGGCGATTTATCATTATTATTTAATTTAAATGACAGCGTAATAAACGAAAATTAAAATTTTCATTGTGCATAATATATTTTTTAAGAGCTGTCTCGTAATAAATTATCTACATCATTTCTATACCTGTTTTAACTATTTGTATAGGTATCACTATGAAAATGGACAAGCTTAAGTTTATAAAAATTGTAAAGATCGATTTCTAAATTCGGCGCATACTGCGTTATATTCGTTTATAATGTATGAGAGTTACAAAGAAACAAAAGTTAAATTTACGAAAAAACATTGATACGCGAGATAAGATAATCAATGCTTAGGTCCCGTAAACACCTGATGACTACAGCATTGGCCTATTTTTTAATCAATTATTTATAATAACAGAATAATAAATGATACTGCGGCGTTTTCCGAATAATCTATAGAATTACCTAAGGGAAATTCTGATCTTAGAACAAAAATGTCCGATTGCATATCGTGTTTTTTACGGATACAGACATGGTAAGACAATTTTAATCTGCATATACAGCAGGGAATATCTGGTTACTATGCTACAAAAACGTGATCATATCACAAAATATAAAAAGATAAAATTTACTATTGTTCGCTTGTTTTTTTAAGGAAAAGTTATAAAAGATATATATATATATACCGGCCTAAAAAGGCTCGAAAACTTTATCGCGTATCATCAAAAATGTATTATTATACATCACATCTTTTTATTATGCTAACGCATCCCTACTCTATTCCCTAACAAAATACCGTACTGCATATAGAGCAAGCTGTTTATGTTGCGATGATATAATAAAATTGTTAACTTTTTGGATTTTTGCCATATTAACATTTCGGTATTTTAAATTAAATTTTAAAATAATTGTTAATTCACAACAAGCATCCGATTTAAATAATTCAGATAATGTCATGCCGAAAATATAACAGCTTTTAATTAAGTCTTAACGCGAATCGTAATTGTAGTACGTATTTCATAACCTAGTTAGCAATTTCATTGTTGCGTTTGGCACTTCGTTTCGCTTATATTTTACAAAGTGATTCAAATTACGGCAGAATTGTTTTGAGCGTATTAACCTAAAAAAAAGTTTCGAAATTGCTGTAATGCGAAAGTTGTCATTATTTCTTACCAGATGGCGCTCTTTTAATATATCTAAATTTATTATAATATAACAAAATATGCTATATTAAATATTATACAAGTCAAGCAAAAAACATAACATAAAATTCCGTGGGCGAAATATTTCCAGAAAATTGTTTTAAAATGTTCGACCGAATAAATTACAATGTTTCGACATTTTTATTTTAAAAGTAACTACCACGGTAATATTTATTCGTCGCCGCCAGCTATTGGTTTAATAGAGGCTAGTTTTGTTTTCAAAAATAGCTACGTCGACAATTAAACTTTAGACGGCTTAGAGTAAAAAAAAAAAATTAACAAATTTTATATTTGGAATATATTGCAACAAAAAATTTTTAAAATTTTTATTCGATTTTGAGAATGTGACACAAAAATTAATGATAAAATCACGAAGAATGAAAGTACAATAAGATAATAACTTGGACGATTAATTTAAATTTTCGGAGAAGGGGAAAAAAGTACTACGAGACACGAAAGAAGTTCAAAATCCCGAAAAACATTGATGTTTTCTTCAAAAGTAACGTAATGGAATTTTTCTGACTATGAATACAGGTGGCAGAAACTTGGGTAGTTACAGAAAATGAGCATAAGCATGCGACCACTAAAAATTTTAAAATGGAAATTGTAGAGAAGAAAAAAAGTAAATTAATTACAACAGATTAAATCGAGTAAAAAGAATTAAATTTATTATGCAATTAATTTATGTAGACTAAGTGCATAAAAATTGTTTTAAAAGTTAATTATTTTTTTAAATCAAAATTTAACATGGTAAATTTTTTATCCAAAAAAAAAATGTAGTAGCATTTAAATTTTAATTTCCGGATTTATTTTTATTTACAATAAATGAATTTTTTTTTATTAACCTACTTTAAATATTTGCATAACTTTGCTATTCATCCGAGATATTCGAAAGTTGCGATTGTTAGAAATTTAAACATAACTGGATTAAAAAATAATAATAACGCAAAGTAAAATGCGTTATTTTCCTCATTAAAATAGTTTTATGTTGATAATTATTTTATTATCGATAATTGGCGGTACGACTACAACTGCCACTTTTATTTACCCGAATCTGGCAGTCAGTAGGCCTACCCCATTATTCGCTTACCTAGTCAAGACTGCCTGTTTCCTGGCATAGAACACACTTGGTTAGTCTTGCATTCCCACACTTTCTCTTTTGTATCCGATTGTCCGCTATATAAGATTGCCCTCCTCGTGTCAAAGATAAGTTTTTCTAGTCACGGCTTTCCTCTATCCAAAGCAAAAGCCTTGGGGCAATCTCTCTGCAAAAAAAATTCCCGTACCACTCAATGTTTATTTAACCTTTAGCAAAGAAAAATAAAATATTTATAAATAAAAGATTTATTTTATTGAAATTTACTTTGCTAAATAATGGAAACAGTGGTGGCCACCTGCCTTCTTGTTCGGGATTAGTTGATCACATTATCCAAGATGGTTTTCCAATAATCTCGATCTCAGCCTCAATTTCCAAAGTGGAAGAACGTCTTCAAATCACTACTCATTTTTACATCACGAGATATGAAATCTTGATAGAAATATGGAATCAAAATAAACAATTTGATTAACTTACTTTTTTTTATTTAACAAAAAAATGGACGGAGCCACGTTTATCTATGAAACAGGTGCATCCAAACTAGTATCTCTCAGATAATTTTATCTTTTACATAGGCGTGTTTATAGAGATTATATTAAAATTTTCAGCAGTAAGCGGAATAATTACTACAGAAAATTATTTCCCTCTAGTAAAATTATAGGCATATATTCTAATGACAGGTGTAGTAGACACAATGCCATAAATATATTTAAAAATCCAATGCTTCGTTTCATCGATAGAGCATGGTGGAATTATTATATTTAGGCATTCTTCGTCAATAATATATATATTTTTGATGCCTAAAGCATTTATTCCTGTCGAATTAAATATTTAAAAGAAACAAAACTGGACAAGTTTTTCGCTGTAAACCGATTGTTGACAAAATAGATTACAAAACGCGTAATTAATCAATAAATAAAATCGTATAAAACATAAAACTTCACTTAAATGACAAAAAGTTAGAAGGAAATTTTCCAAAAATTCTTTCTATCTCAATTAGTTTGTATCTAAACAAAAAATCTAACGATCGTGTTAGTAGGACGGGAGATTATAGTCAGTTTTTAATCTTTTTTTACAATAGTAAGGAGAAAAAATTAATGTTGTCCTTAATAGCCTATCGTTAGTTGGAGAATAACTTGATCGATATTATATTCTAGAAAATTACAAATATAAATGACCCGGATTCCCACATTTACAATGTTATCTTAGGACCCACGAATCGTCATTTTTATGTTTGGCACGTTTATATTCTCCACAATTTCTCTATCCCATGTCTTAGATGGGGTCTAATAAATGTCTAATTCGACGATAAATTATAAAAGTATAGAAGCCAAGATCAATGTCTACCTGCGCTTGCTTTCCTTTCTTCGAAGACGAGGTGTCAGAAGTATAGATTTTTGTAGTAATATTTATCGATGGTAATTCTTCATCCAGGTTTCTTTTCCAACTTCTTCCTCTCTAACTTGATGTCTGGAAAGCCATTTACGTTCCAACCATACCGTATTTTGATCGAGAAAAAAGTAAATAACAAAAAATTTCAACTTCTGCTGTAAATTTTCAAATAAGAAAAATGCCTTCAATGAAAATCGTTGATTAAAAATGATTTTTTAAAAAATGCAATTCTTTCTTTAGACGTTATAAAAAAAACTAACGTAATTTACTTCGGAAGCGCAAGATATTTTTCTTAATTTACGTACGGTTCGGCTTCTTTAAACATTTTTTTTCCTTTTTTTCTGACCAATCATCGTGACATAATCAATTCATCATTTCTTAACCAAACTAAATTTTATCTGCCATAGAAACTATCAGTCCCATTGTGCCTGTCAGATAAAATATTTAGTCAGAAGCGGGAAATGTGGTTAAAAATTCAGCCGTCTAACCACAAGATGAGAATGAGAAAGTGGGATTGTGTCAGTGAATTTAGAAATTGCCACACCAACCGAAGAAATAATGCCAAGAATTGCTTTTGAATAAGTAAATCTCTCAGATGTAGCACATAAATTTATACAAAAATGGAGGTCGCCTGGTTCATTGTAAACTTACAACCGGGAGTTTTCTAGGGTTTTAAAATTTTCTTTAATGCTAAAATAAAAAATTTAAAAGTTTTTCCACTACTGACAACTTTTTTTTTATTTTAAATAAAACGGTATCACCTATAACTTATTTGTCGTAGCGCCATATTTTAATCGACAATCCATCAATTTAGATAATCGATCTGAATATTAATTCAATTAATCTTAAACTTTTAAACAATAATCACAATTTATTATGTTTTCTTTAATTTAGATCGTTTACTTTTTAAAATACGATTTATAAAAACAGTTTTTACGAAAATCACGAAAACGCAAAATAATTTATCTATAAATAATAGAAAAAAATCAATATTAGTTCCTATACATTTTATTTATTCATTTATAAATATGGATATTTATATATATACACCGTAAGAGGTGTTTTTACGGAAAAATATAAAGTAAACAACAATGTTTTCTTGTCAAGCAGTAAAGTAGCACAAAAAAGCATCTCTTCAGGGGCAAATATGATCACGCATTTAATACTTATTCAAAAAAAATCAATCAAAAAAATAATTTTATTGTTGTTATTAAATCTATTTATAAAAAACTATAAGATTTATTTCAAAATTTTTTTATAAGATCCTGGAACATAATTTTAATATATTAAAATATACAAGAAGAAATGCCGCAAAATTGAAATCAACGAAAAAGATTTTTTTTAAAGAGAAAAAATAAATTTGGTAATTTCCATGTATTTCCATTTAAGGCGGAGGCAAAAGAATAGAAAGAAGAGATGGAAGAAAAAGAGAGAGAACATGCCGGGCACAATAATTAAGTATACTAAACATGTTAATTTATTTGCATTTTGAAGTAGAGCAGATGCCTTCTATTCCGGCGCAATCATTAAACAATAGCACTAAACCGCAGATGATACTTTGCAAATACAGAAATGGGATTGCGCAATCATTAGTGCTACCATTAACCGGACAATTTGGTTAATCGAACAATTCTCTTGGCTGGGATCTGCAATAATTTTATTATTTAAAACTGTCAAAATCGCTACTTTAAATATCGACTACGCACATACCGCACATAGAAACTACTTTATATGTAACAGTAAAGTGCTATGTAAATATTTATGTATATTTGCACTTCCCACTAATTTATATATATGTGTATTTGTATTTATTCTGATACAAATACTACAGTGTCGACAAAGGAAACAAACAACTGTTATAATAGGGGACTAGAGTGGGACAATTTATCTGGATCTAACAGCGGACATATCCTATTAAGGACTATTTTGTTAATAGGAAAACTAGAATTCTAAACCACAGCTGACTGCTTTGGTTTGGTTGATGCACTAGTTGCTATTTTTTATTATTTTTTTTACAAATAGAGCGATATCTGATGGAATAAAGCGTTCGATTCTGTATCCCCGTCAACAATACATTACAAACAACGACGCGTGCGTGTAAATTTTCTATGAGACTATATTGGTTTTTTAATGAATATAGTTTCAAAATAATAATAAATTTATTTTCATAAATCGATCGATCTATTTAATTTCAATTTTCCTGTATTCTCATAGGCATAGAGAAAAGATTGTGCGGGATATAACTGACCTAAAGTAATTATAGTGTAGTGATATTATTGGATAGATGAGTAAGAAAAAAGTAAGAACCCGTTTCAAATTTGTCATTCATATTGATTGGAGTAAAGGGAATATAACATAAATTATATAATGGATGAAAAATCGATTTTCTGTAAATTATATACGTCATGATCAAGAAAAAAATTGAAAAATATATGTGCATATATAAATGTTGTATTTATATGTATAAGGGTATAGGTAAAATGTAAAAGAAAAGTGAAACGTCATTTTCAGTTGTTTAAAATTGTGTTAGAAGCAAAAGGAAATAATATAAGAGTCAGCTGATTTTTCTAGAATGAAATTGTTTAGGCAGAAAAATTCTTTGTTTTTTCGGTTAGGAAGAAAGGTTTGGGTGATTTGGTCAGCCAGCCGCATATTGGATTGGCCGTGATCAATGGCAGGAAAATTTCGGCCGTGTCCAGGCTGGCAGCAGAGATCGATGTGAAAGCAGCTATTGCAGTGACACACTTCACGTCGTGTGTACACAAGCGGCGCGCCTTGTATTTGAATGAAAAACATGTGAATTACCCGTCATAGCGTATCCACCTTGCAGGGCACGTCGGCTGCCAGCGCCAGAATCCCCCGGGATACCAGTGGGCCCGACTCCTGCATTCTTATCCGCGCTGTCTCAGCACGCAAGCGCTATGCGATGGTTAAATAGATCGACGCATGCGCCTGCGAGCTCCTGGTATCAGATGTTTCAACATGGCGGCGGTGGCCAGACTCTGTTGTTCTCGGCCAGGCAGTAATTGTGGCCAAAATGGTGTCCGATTGCTCAGCAGTGATACGAAAATGGACGAAAAGAGAGAAGCAGACACTTTACTGGACATCTGTGCCAAAGTGGTGGCGCTCCACATTCCTTTCCAGAGGATAGAGGAGAGGTATAGTCGTATACCGGAGCCTGTACAGAAAAGGATAATCTATTGGTCATTTCCACGTAATGAGGCAGACATATGTATGTATTCGTCGCTGTCCAGTGAAAATAGTGGATGTAGTGATTATCAGAAATTACCGTTTTATCGTGGACTCAGGCTGTACGAAACAGGCAGTGTGGATAACGTCCTACAAGTCGGTAAGTAACATGCAATGCGTTGCTATCGAACAAAGGAGGGATGCCGTCATCAGTCGAAACCCAGGGGTACCTGGGCGAGTCACGGGCGTGCTAGCCGCAGGCACCACTGCACGCATCGGCAGGCCGGACCCTTGGGAGGGGCACACTAGTCTTTGTGTCACCGAACACTACTTTCTACGCTTTCCATCCGAAAACATAACGAGCGGAGTGGGTGGAATGTCGAGATTTATTGTTTTTGTTATTGTTTATAGGTTAGGTAGATGGGCGTGTTGCTTCGACCGCTTGTTTTCATTTGAGTTAAATTGCACCTCTGGCTGTAAGCAGCCAGTCTGACATACCGAGACTGGGAACAATATGGCATTGTCGTAGGCGGGGTTTAACTTTGAGCGCGTAATCAATACGGCACCAGCGACTACTTATCCTGTCGTGTAGTGTTGGTAAATGAATGTTGGCAGCCGTTGGGGGTAGAACATTTGCCAGTTTCTCGTTGGGGCAAAATGATGATTCCAGAGAAAGATGAAAGGGAAAGTGAGTGGAACAGACTGCCGTCACGTGGTGTTGATCAGCGCTAGGCCAAGGAAAGGGGACAGAGAGCGTGGTAAAATGAGAAGTGTTTCCTGTGTGATCAGTAACCCTAACTTGACTGGTTGGCTTGAGTGAATTAAGATAGTTTTTCTATGGCGGGTACAGAAACAGTAGAACCAGTTGTCGAACCCGTTTCTAACCTTATTTGTTTGGCAACCAACCAGATATATTTTTCAGAATACCGAGTTTGGTTTCAAATTTGCATTGATTTTCTGCGAAGCATCCGTCGTAAAAAAAGAATTAAAAATAAAAAATAACAGGCTGGTGTTAGTTAGCTCTGTGCCATATCGGTACGTTTAACATTTGGAACATTTATTTGTAATAAGAAAAAAAAATACCATTTTTATACTACCAAATAAGTGGCATCTTGCCAAAATCTCACTAATTAGAAATTTAGGAATGCGAACAAATTCTGAATAGTATATCGTTAGTCGCAATAATAAAATACTTTGGTAATAGTGTGTAAAGTAAACAAGCTCTCAGCGATTATGTGGATAAACGTTTGTTTACATTTGTCAAATGATTCACTTCGGAAACACAATTGTAGCTTTATAAATTATATAACCATATCAGGCGACTGAAAGGTATTTTAGTTCGAGTTTTAGTTGAATGAACTCGGCCTGGATGCAGGCTGCTCTGGACGAAACAGTTGCTTTTGTTTGACCTTGAAAACGAGCTGAAGTTTCTCTTGACAGGTTCGCACAAGGACGCACATCTCGATTGACCTTACTCTTCTCCCTTTTATCTCTGCGTGGTTTCCATTTTTCTCTCACAGGAACCTAATATTACCAAATGTATTAACAATTCCTCATTATTCTTCACGCATTCTGATCGCAACAAATGACAAGAATGGAAGCATTGAAAAAGAATCCTTCTGAAATAAAACTTGTTGAATTTTTTTATAAATAAAAGTACGGATAACATTGCTTTGTTATTAATGATTGTATACCCAGATTTATATCAAAATATATGTTAATATATATATGTGTTACATAGGGCATTTACCCAAGCTATTTTTACTAGACTTAGTTACGTTGTTATCAATTATTCTTAGATGTTTATTTCCAGAGATGGAGAATTTATCAATTATAATAATAAGTAGAGGGAAGTAAAATTTTGATTAATTTTTGCATAAATTATTATTAAATTCATTTTTAAGAAAGGGAAAGGTTTGTTTTCATTGAGAATTGAAACCGATCTAGATTTGAGAATAGCTTTTTATTCGATAATTTAATGGTTTATCGTTTCGTATTGCGAAAGATGGGATTTATCGCTAAACTTGTGATTAAAAACGCTTGAACAAGCGAATAATATTTTTTTGCTAGAGGCAATTTCCACAATTTGTACTTAAAAAAAAAGGAAGAATGTTGGAGAGCTATCTGGACGGCAACCAGGGGATTCTCCATTCGAGGCCACCTTGTATCAATGTTGACCTTCATTTTGCACAGCGTTGTCGTTAGAAAATCGTTTTAGTGTTGTCTTTTTTATTGCTGTGATTGTCTTTTTTTTATTCTCATTTGTCCCAAGCCACTTTCCCTCATCGGGTTCGCTGCCAATAACTGTAACCTAGCAACGCCAGTTGGGTTTAGTTGAAGTTCCAGGAGGGAATAGTCTGTCTGGGAGGGGAATGCCCGTTATTTATTGATAACGTGCATACAGCTTGGACGGATGAATAAATGGAAAAGGTCATGAATAAACGATCGTCTCTGTTTAAAAAATGTAGTTTTATGAATAAACCAGTCGTCCATGTGCTTTGCCTCTGCCCTTCCAAACTGGTAATGCAACGGGGGAGTCAGACGCGCATGCGCTCTAGTAGACACATACTTTCCCTCAATGTCAGGTCACCGTTTAGTTGTCACCCGAAGGGACGATTCTTGTCCCTTCAGGTGACAACCGAAAGGTAATGCGATTTCCAATCTCACGCGTTAATACTATTCACCATATTGTTTTACTGCATTTGGCTGTATGTTTAATTTAGCGTCATGTATTGGACTTTAATGCATTCCATTCCCCAGAGTATAGGCTATGCCATCCATTTATTTCGATTGTGTCACATAATTTCATAATTTATTGGGCAGTTGTAGCCTATAGATAGGACCTAAGTTTCTGTCATTACCCCATAATTTGCAGAAAAAATCACCTGGAGGGTTTCTCGGTTCTTGAACTACCATGTCTTTGCCTGCTTAGAATAGTAATAAAACCTGACTTTCTACATATAAATGGCGGTATAATGTCATTCCATTTATTTAGCGGTGAGTAAATGCCTGAAAGTCTAATTAGAATTGTCACCGCTTAAAATATTTGGTTTCGTTTCTATTAATAATTCTCCTTATGATAGTCTATTTTCTCGTATACTTTAAATTTGGTATGTGTTTCGATTTTAAATTAAAAAACCGGATAGCTATTTAATAATAAAAAATAGAAAGGGAAAGAAAAAACCTCTCGCCTAAACAGGATCTTAAAACTCCAAAATTAAAATTTCGAGTTGTTGCCTTGTTTAAACGATTTTATATAAAATTCAGGATACTGTGTATAAAAAAACGCTTCCGAATTTTACCACCAGTAAATATCTGACAAAATGATAACACAAATATTGTATTAAGGACAGTCAACCCCGTTGCACGTGTATCAGTTGTGGACCATCTGGTCCTGTGTTATACACGTGTCTCTAACAATTTCTGTGTTTTCACTTTGCATAATACGCATTTTACGAGGTTTCGTAATTTGATTGAAGATAAAATTACGACGACATGTTTTAAAAATATTTCAAAATAAATGTTCGGCTCGTATTGCAGTCATTTATTCCACTGAAGGACTCGTAAAAAAAAATAATAATAATAAAAATACTGTCAGATATTTATAGGTATCAGCTCGACCATTAAATGGGAAGGATTCGTATGAAGTAACCAAAGACAATCTGACCTATTTCTAAAGGAAAACTTTCTTCTACTTTTGCGGTTTGACAGTCGATGACCTGCAAAGGAACAGCAACTTTACTCTGAGCAAAGACAGCTGCTTCGTTCTCTCTCACTCGCTCTCTCCACTACTTCTGTAATTTGTTCACTTTTATTACACGTATAAATCTTTCTGACAACTGCTACTTTTTCACTGTCGTTCCAACATGCTGCCTGCATCAGTTCAGTCGACGTTCACGTTTTACCTCTGAGACCATAATCCGAGTTTCAGTGCTTTAATACTAACAGATGTAATGTTTACGATGAAACAATTAAAAAAAATATTTTTTGTTAACAGCAAAATACATATAAGTTCTATGTTTATAAGGTTTCGATCTTTATCTGTTGCAGAAGAGCATTTCAAGGTTGAAAATTTATGGTTACTTCTCTTTACTCTTCTACTATCTCCTCTTTATAAACAATGTACGTCATCTGTTCTCGAAGACTTTTCTCTTGTTTGAAAACAGGAATTTTTATAACAGTTTTATTATCATTATTTTGTTTTTTATTAGAACAAAACCATACGGAAACATTTTGTTTTATCATTTACGTAAAGTAACGATACCGTATCAAAAACAAAAACTTGTGCATTAAATTCTAATTAACGATTGTACAGTTATTGTTATTTTTTAATTAAAACGAATTGGAAATCGAAAAAAAATCGTCCGTAAAGAATAAAAAAAACGACCTTAAAATAGCACTGGAAGAATATTTAAAAATTTAAATTTAAAATCCCACACCGAAATTATTATTATTATTGCTAACCGGTTTAATAAATAATTTTAAAAGGTAAAAAGTCGTACAGAAATAAGAGAATATTTTTTTCTTTATAACTTTTTTCAAGTATATACAGTAGTTAGATTTATAATTTATGTAAATTTAAATGTGTGCTTATTTTTTGATGAATATAATAGTCTTATATTTTTTTAATTTAAAAATTAATAGCCTGTTACAGCCTAGATCTTTAACATTCTTTCTTTAATCATCGAATTTGCTATTTGAAACATTATAGAGTTAAGTACTTTCGTTTGCAGATTCTTTCGTATTCATTTTAACTGGAGATCGTTTTTAAAACTCCATAATATGCTCGTGTTATATGAATATTATAGTAGGAATTATAAAGTCACATGATTACGTTTCTAAACCATTGTCTGACAATAATTGATAGTAATAATTTAAATTATAGCTATAAATGGTTTAGCCTTTAAATGGATTATCGTTATTGTATTCATTATCTAAATTTAATATTCGTGTTTACTAACGGAACTTTTCGTATTTTTGTTTTCAAGGAAAACACTTTTTTTATTTTAATATTCAACAATTTATCAATCGATTTATTGGAAACCTATAATTTCAAAATTTAATCGAATTTTGTCGAAAAAATTAACGTCTGATAGTTTAAAAACTTGTGTTACTATTAATTCATTCAATTTATCGAGAAACGTATTAGGTAAAAATTGTTTTCGTGTGCATGGATTCAATCAAAAAAGATGAACGTAAATAATAGTCCATAATTTTATAAATAATTCTTATCCGGTCGA
The DNA here is from genome assembly GCA_011317285.2 of Androctonus mauritanicus. Lineage (NCBI taxonomy): Eukaryota > Metazoa > Arthropoda > Arachnida > Scorpiones > Buthidae > Androctonus > Androctonus mauritanicus. The sequence continues at coordinate 21,559 of WUQG02401388.1, read as the reverse complement.
ATTTATTTAAGTTAATAAGAAGTGATGGACCCAAACGACCTTTTGGTAATTGTTGCTGAATGTTGCTGATGAAAGAAATAATTATATTCCGAGAGAGACATTGTTCTCAGATTTCTTTATATGCGAAATTTTGCGAATTCTCATTGTTTTAAATATTTTCTCCTTACTTCATATTAGCGAAAAACAGGATATAAATTATCATTTAACGTACTGATGTTTTCATTTTTTATTAATTATTTATTATATGTTTAATAGAATTATGTAGTCATTCAAAAGCTAAATTCTTGTAATCAAAAACAAGTGTTGCTTCAGTGTGTTATCTTTTTTTTTTAAATTAGCTCGATCATGTAATATTACGTTGTATTGTTGAGATTTACTGAAACGTTTATAGAATTTTCGATAAAAAATTTTTTCATTCTTAGAATCAACTTTATCTGTTGTTATTTTACCATAAAATACTGTTAAATTTTGAAAGTATAGCAATTAAAATGCTTGTCCTTTCTTCTCTGTCCGGTATGTTTCCTCCTAAAGAATAAAAAAAAAAAAAAAAAGAAACTTTACAGCTGCCGGAAATGCTATGCAAAATCACAACTCTTTTCCTGAGAAATCTGAATTAGTATAGAATTCCATATGGCGTATAGAAGACTTAAAAATCGTGCATAAGAAATTCTTAGGAACTCTAATATATATGAATCAATCTTCAATTATTTCGAGTGCATAACACGAATGTTTAAATAATTATAAACAGCAAAGACCATTTTTATGAAGTATTTATCAATGAGAAAGCGAAACTATTAATTTTTTAACATATCAGCAATTACTGGTTTGATATTAAGCAATATATATAACAGGAATTTACTTTTCTTCGAATTTCTCTGCTCTGTTATAAATTATATATTATGCTGTCTTGATTGCATAATTGTAGTTTATCTGATTAAGATAAAAAAATTTATAATTAATCCATTAACGATTAATAATTAAAACAATAGCCGGTTATACGTACGTATAGTTTTTTTTTTTTATTGTGGAAAATAACGTCCCGCTGAACTAATTGTCCAATGCTAGTAGATCATGGTGGAAGGGTTAGCAGCTGATAGCGTCATTGGTTCAACGGGTCAATCAACTCTTCGCAGTCACTGTGAGAGAAAGCAAAGATATATAGGACGACAGGAAGTTGGAGAAACAAGGTCAAGGGTGATAGCGACTTCCGTTTTGACCGCCGCCTGCTGGCTGACTTTTATGTCCAGCTCTTTACAATCGTATTTTCGTCTGGCTAAAATCTTTTTATTTTTACCATTGTGTCATCGTTTATATATATTTATAACAATATTTCGACGAAATGCGATTAAATTTATAGACACTAGACGAGTCGGTGGGCAAATTAAGTAATTAGAAGGTTAAGGAGAGCGAAGGGACGCATTTTGCATTTTTAACAGCGATTATGTGCATTGGACAGAGTGTGTGTACATTTTATGGCTGTTAGCAAAATATAAAATTTTATTTTATATTCAGATTCCTCGGCCAGGACGCGTTTGGATTGGTAGACAAACCAACGAGTGGCGCACTACACAAAATCGATTTGTCATGTGGTGCGGTGTGAGGCAGCGAAAAATCGCCTCGCGTCAGGTTGATTTGTAATCTACGTGTGGATGACCAAACCCCTTTTATTCTCACCTTGAAGTGAATTTCTTTTGTTAAAACGGCAAATATCTCGATTTCCTACCGAGCAATTCTTAAATTCCAAAACTTGATCTGAATGCTGTTGGCATTTTCACAAAAATTCTGGGAAATGTCACGGAATTTCGTTCGATAACTCATTTACATTTCTAGCCAATTTTCAAAATCTTTTTTTTTTCTTCTTTTTTTTCCTTCTCTGTATGTATGTGGTAATGTCAAATTAAACTCGGCGCCATATATGTGTCAAAATCTACCAAAAAAGAAAAAAAGGCGATGCAATTTTATGTAAAAAGTATTTCCTAGCTACGTATCGTCGTCGTAAAATAATATCAAAATTACTAATAATTATAGTAAATAAGGTATGATAATGGAATCGATCCGGTTTTTCTTCCTAGTGACGTTACGGAATATAAAATTTGGTGTTAGCGAGATGGAACAATGACGTCACCGTATTCCGTATCGTAGCTTTAGCAACAGTGTCGAGACACCTTGATATACTTATCGCTACAATGCAGTGCCGTTCCCTTTGTTATCTGCATTGCGAGACCCGCCAGGTGTTCCGATAGGCTACCTGTCACGAATACAATAGTTTATTCTTGTTTGTAAATCTCACTTTTACAATCACGTTCCAGTCATTCTTTCACGTACGCTTTCAGTCTTCAATCGAAAACTTTTTTTTTCTTCTTATAGTTAAATAGAAGCGAGATGATAGAACCAAGCTTGTTAGTGTCGAACTGCGAACACGAAAGAGGTGCTGAGATAAGGACGCACACAGACACACATCAATACACGAGTACGTTACGTCAATAACCCTGTTGTTACGTCAGAAGAGAAGGATTAGGAAGATAACTGATGACTAATACAGTTGTTAGGAAGGTGGTTCAATTGCATTTGACGATAAGTCGATACTTTGACGTAACCGGTGGCCATTAGTTTTTCTTGATTACTACGCTGCGAAAAAGGTCTTTGTTTATTTAATAATACACCTTTAAAGTTGATATATCCAAAACCAATATTATATAGCATGCGAAAAAATTCAAATTCGATATTATACGTGTAACTTGTTATTAAGTCCAAAAATAATATATACAAACTTCTGCAAATTTATTTCTAGTCGGCAGAGTTAAATTTCCGACTAATATAAGTTCGAAAATTCTTAAAATTTTGGATTAACTTTGAAACCTGAAAGCAGATTTGACTTAATTAGGCAAATTTTACTTGTGAACAGTAAAATGACGTCAGAGAACAAGCAGTGAGTGGGTCTGCGTCATCCGTCCGTCGTCAATGTTGCCAGACTGTAATGAACCATCTTTTGAATCTAAAAAAAGTTTTGAAAATTTTAAATATTCTTTATTGAATATTTAAAAAATGATAAAAGGGAAAAAAATCCCTTTTTAATATTTAAATATTAAGTTCCACGAAAATTTTTGTGTATAAACTTTAAAATCTTTCGACTACAATGATTTAAAAAAAAATTCTTTATTATTAAAAATTTACTTGGATTATATATTTTATTTGAAAATATTATAAAGCGGATGCTTAAGAAAATCCCGTGATATAAATTTAAAATAAGAGTTAATAATATGTAAAAGATTAAACGTGATCTTCGATTGAGGTAAATTTAACTCACCTGATTTAATTTTTAAAAAAGTTATGCCTTTATTTACATAAATGCAAATTCATTTTCTGGCAAAGTATATATATACTGTATATAAGATGAATTTAAAACAATTCCTAACTTTTACTTTAAAACATGCATGAAATGCGACGGTTCTCTTACATTATTAAATTCATCTTTTATTAATTGTTTCTAGATTATTTTTTAAATTTAAAATATATATTAAAGTTTGTAATATTGAAAAAAAGGAAAAGATAATATTAGAAGTAAACTGTGCCAAGTCGAAATCACCAGAAAATTATTTAGTTTTTCTTTTATCTGTGGAAAATTTAATCATAATTCTCTTAGCCGTACAATTTATAATTATGGATTAGATTATATATTGGAAGTTTTCCGTATTTTTCTTTACTAGGAAAAAATAAAAAATATCTTTATTCTTTAAAATGTATTTTCTGGTTCCTCAAAATAGTTTTTGATCGTAAAATTTATTTATTTAGGCATTTCGATAAAACTTTTTCCGATTGTTGCCATAGGTTTATCATTCATGAAAACAGAACAGCGGGTTATTGTTTGTGTTGAAAATTATCGATTCTAAACTGATCTCAATGGGACTAATCAGTTAGTAATTTGAAATCTTGAAGGGGGGAAAATAAGTTAATTTTTTGTTAATTATTCAAAATCTATCCGTTATCTCCATTGGTCGCATTTAATTTTTTCCGATTTGTGCATCACGTAAAGTGTTCTTTATTGCTATTGGTTAAATTTTGAACTCTGACGAATAGAAGCATCTGATAGGTTAAATGTTGTTATTTAGTTGTTTGAATTTTTTTTTATGCAAAAATTGTTAATTTTATAAAAAGAAACGTAATTCCTTATTTTTGTGCTCAAAAATTAGTTTCTGGGAATCGGTGTCTCCATCTTGTGGTTAGTACGTAAAAATACATTTGATGAGGCCTCTTAAAAGTAATTCAGTTTGTCAATATTTAATCTATTACGTTTCAGAATTCGTCATTTCCTTGGATAATTTCGCCTTGTTTTAAAGGAAGTTAGATTTAAAAAAAATTATAATGTTACGCAGTGAATAATTGCTTTAAAATAAATGATATTGTGGGTTTAATACGTAATTGTGAACGTTTTAATGGATATTGTAGAGATTTAAACAAGTGACACATGTTTATAAAGTGAAACAGGAAGTTTTTCAGGACCCATTCATGCTTCCCTCCCTCCATCGGATCGTCCCTCCGCTCTCAGTCGACTGGTCCGCGATGTTGTTATGACAACAGGCGACTTGAAATAATGCGCAATCGCAGAAAATAAAACCACGTGTGAGAACACGTGGAATTGTAGGATTTATAGTAATCATTAATGAATGGGTAATTGTTTCAATGAACATTTTAAGTGTTCATAACTGTTTTAACTTTAATTAATACGATCGAAGGATTATTAAAAACTGTTTAGATTTGTTTTAATTGCAAAATATTTTATTAAGGTGATAAAAGATAGTAATTCGTTTGTCATCATCGGAAAATAATCGTAATAGTCAATTTTTAATCGCAAAAGTGCCATGCGATAAAATATTTTAATATTTATTCGATATTTGCATTATAAAACGCATAAAGATAATTAGACGATTTTAATGAACGATTCGAGAAATAAAAAAAAAAAGGTTTCTTTGCATGATTTGTTATAAAATCTAAATCATAAAGAATATCTAGTGGAAAATATTTTCGCTAAATCCTGCTTGTAAACAAAAATAAGCACAGTAAATACTTTTTGAAAGTGAACAAACACGCTTTTACATATTCAATATTAATATTTTTACATTTTTACAACGCAGTTACTGAATTAATATTATATTAATGAAAGAAAAATTCGCCTGTTTGTTTAAATATCATTATGCAAATTTAAACAAATGAATTCATTCTTGTATAATTTTAGCGCGAATTTTGTTTTTATGTTAACATTTTTCTGTATCAAATCATCTGTAACGTACGACAGAAAAATATAATTTCGAATAAAACAAACGAGGAAAATGCGATAATATAAATTCATAGCTTTATTGTTGTAAATAATTCATATATATATATATATATGTATAATGAATATAAATGCAGAATAATTCAAATAAATAATCATTAAATGCTTTTGATTAAAGACTTATTCACTAGGTTCTTTATTAATTTTAAATAAGTAGATGCGTGCTTTTCATCCATAAAACAACGAAGGGACTAAATAAATGGCAGTTTGTCATATCCCTATATAAATTATTAAACGAAGCGAATTATTATGATAATGGAATAAATATATTCACAATTAATTATAAAATTCCAATCGATTTTTAAATTTAGTATTTCGAGTTTTTGCTTTAGTAATTGCTTATCAGTGTTAGGTTTATTAGATCACCCATTAAAAATAGCGGAAATGAAATCATGGTATTGTTAAATATAGTTGATGAAGAGACTTTCCGAATTGGTTCCCATGTCCAGTAGTTGCTAGATCTGTCACACACTGTATCATTACCTTAATATAGCTTTTGTTTCCGTTCTTCTCATTGTCCTTGCTACTTCCTGCGAGACCTTAAACGACGATAACTCCTTAAGTCTGTAACATATGAATTGATGGTCATTTTTATTTTCTTTATTGATAAATTCCTATTAATAGCTTAAATTTCCGGCTTTTCACACACGATTTTACGATAATTGAATCGACAATTACTTCTGTGAATATATTACTAGTCCCAACTCTTAAGTCGTCAGAAGTAAAGTTTATTTTAAGTAGCGGTCGAATTACTCGATATGATTTATTTATTCATTTTAATTTGGAAGGAGTTATATGTTTGTATAGCCCAAAATGGGTTGCTACACATCATTGGAGTCACCGGAAACCTGGTGTTCCAACCTGCTGACTTGAGGTGTGTGAACTTTTTTCTCTGTCGAATGCCTTTTTCTCCATTGGTCAATTCATTATAAGGTCAAAGACTACGCGGTAAATCACATTGTTTTCAAATATCATCATCCGGTCGTTGGAAACGTTCGGAATATTTCGAACTTAAATAGTGTTTCTGCCGAATGAACAAGACGTAAAATATGTAATATTATTTTTTTATTTCTCATAAAAATATTTAATTGGAATTTTGATCTTTGCATTTTTGAGTTTTGTAAAAAATAATAAAAAATAAAGAATTTAATCAATTGAGGGATAAAGAATGTTGGGCGGTTTGACATAAGCAGGATTGATTGAAGGAATATGAGATTTGAGATTCGTGCTCTCCCTCGGCTATTGATCACTGTTTGTCTGGTCAGAAAGAAGGTTGAAACTGTCCCAAAATGGCGAAACTTATATAGTACTTTTTTATTATTTTATTATTATCATCTTTAAAAATTTTCTCGATTTATTGTGCAGCATAATAATTCGATTTAAGTTGACAGAATGAAAAGCACGTAAATACAGGTAATTCGTATTGTTATCTTTTGCTGTGTACTTAAAATCAGTAGCCATACAAAATGGTATTTTGTTAGAGGTGGAAGGCTTTCATTTCAAGATGTGGGAACCAGGTGGGTTGACCCGAAACGCCCGGGTGGAGAGGTACAAATACCAGATGTTGTACTCAGAAGCTGTTGTTAGTCAAATGGTAGGAAGTCTTCTACCCACAATAATGGTCCGGTATCGCCAAGATATTGATTCACTGAAATTGATCCTCTCGACGCAAACATCAAGATATTTTGTGAGAAAAAGAATACTTCCTTTCATCTACAGCGAGATATTTATAACACTCCCGTACTTATCCATTTTTAACAATGCTTTTATCTGCTTACAGTCTCCTGAATTATAATCGTGATTCACCTGTCAGAACAGATTGTCAGATTTCTGAAGATTTTAAGCTTAACTTTAAGGTTAAATAATTTTATTTATTTTTTTCAACGAAATCGATCCGACGCTTTCAGATTAGATTATAGCAGAGTGTTCTGTTTAAAATATCAGATATAATGTATTCTTTTCTTACTGAAATTTATGGGAAATGGATTTATATTTTTTGAATTTCGATTGATTTTTCATTCTTTCGGAGAGGTTTTTTACAATCAAAGTTGTTTTGTGATTACGTGGCAATCGATCTTTGCAAACTGACCCCTGGAACCATTAGACTCACTGCAGTTCACATTAAAGTTGAATTTATAGAAGACCTAATTGTAGAGAAAAGAGGAAGAAAAAATTATTATTATTCTAGATGGTAGCCTTTTCAAAACAGAAAAAAGATTTCGGTATACATTTATTGAAGAATAAAGCAAATTGCATATTCGTAAATAATCGCATTAAAATGCAAAAGTATTTTAGCTCTATAAAGAAATCGGGACAAGTTAACTCATAATCGATAAACTAAATACAAAAAAGCAAATTCTGAACTCCTGTAGATAAACCCGCATGGGTGGATTCTGGAAAAAATCCCAACTCCTCCCTCATCTTTTCATTAACGGAGCCAGACCAGGCGTCAAACTGAGATTTGGATTTTTTAATTTGTATTTATTAAAAAAAAGAAAGAAGACTGGCGTGTGTGTTATCCTAGCATAAAAAAATATAAAATAAAATAATATCATTAGTTTTAAAAATTTCCTCTCACAACTTCAGACGCCTTTATTGATTTAACCATTCTGCATCTCATCGAGTTTCAACAAATGACACTTTAATACGAAACGGATTAAAAAATTCGACATATTTTTTTTCTCCTACTCATAAAAAATCTAAAGACGATAAAGACTACCATTTTCTCAGTCGCGGAGAGATGACCTTTTAAAGGTCATCACTTAACCTTCGTGATTGTTTTTCGACGTTTCGATCTGCACTAAAAATCGACCCCAGTACGCGAAATTAAAACTTAAGATAGCGTATTTATTTATCAGAATCGGTTTACATTTTAACATTAGAGCAGTTTAAACTATCGTAAACAGCAAAATATTAATGTGAAGAGGAGGTGAAAGGACGACTGACAAGTTACGTACGGTGACGTCAGCCGCTGACGTCACGAGTTGGCAAGTCGCCAGAGAACGGCTATTAGTTACGTGATAAAACACCTGTCACATCGCACATCGGAACAACCCAGACTGAGGTTACTCGGTGTAAGTTACCGTTATGTTCTCGATAGCTCACATGTTGTTTGCTTTAAGATGATACATTTCGAAATAAAAATTAGATACGAAAGACATTCAACAGATTAAAAATAGACTTTAAAAATTTTGAACAGACGTTTTCGAGCACGCATAAACACAACCGTTCCCACAATATGTGCTCCGTTATATAAAAAAAAATAGTGCTAGCTTAAAATAAATTAATCGGGTTAATTATTCTCTAAATATTCTCCATATCCATAAAAAGCATTTAGTGTTAAATTAATTAATCAATAGCACATTTTTTTAATCGTTCTTAGCTTTCAGATCATAAAAAAGAATCGAGTTTTTTCCGATGCCAATACAATATTAGCAATTCAGATGTCGATATTATTGTAATCTAGTGCTTTAATGACGGAATTTTTAATCGAATACTTGAAAATAGATCCTTACGAACATCAGTAAAGTTTGGGACATGTTTTTAGCTAGACTAAAATTTATCTATACGTTTAGCACATTCATCACAATATTTTATAGCTTTAAATGATATTTATTTAATGTATAGTAGTTATTTTTCTAACATGTTAGTTTTAACTTAAATTAATCACGTTTTGAATGTATGGTACTTAACTGATGATTTCCATTCTTTGGATTTGAAAATAATATCCGATTTGGATGATTCCAGTTGCTTCCTAAATAGTCTTTTTGCGAGATGATAGTAGCAGTTTCGTATTTCTCGGCGTAAATTATCAGATTAGAAACATTATCGGATTAATTCCCGAAATTATTTTTATAATTTTCAAGTAACGTTCTCTGTCGTATCATCATACCAAAATAGAAAGATTAAAGACGAAATTTATTGGAAAGCTAAAGGAGTTAATGGTTATTTCAACATTAATTAAGTTGATGTCTGCTAACTATCTCCTTCCCGTTTTCATCAAAACTCCGAAACCATAAAGGTCAAAAGACGAATTTTTAAGAATATTAAAACGTGTTCCTCTATATGCTAACGTTGATTGTCACTTTTAATCATAGATTAATAAACTGTTTCACGGCTATGTTAGAGATGTTTAATAAATACGTATTTATTGGATGAGTTCTGCAACCTAAACATTTGTTTAGCCACTCGTGGACAGCAAAAGGGAATATCTACACACTCGAATTCCCCAAAGTGGAAAGATTCGTAGACTTCCGATATTATTGTTTGAGAAAAAGTAATTAGAGGGTCATTCGAAAAGAGAAATTTGCCAACATTTAGCCGAGTACACGCTTTTTCGATTACGGGAATGTGTTAATCGTGAGATGGAATATTGAACCTGTTCTTAAATAATGCCACTCTCCCGTAACTAAACGGCGAGATGGGGGATTCCAAGGTTGACTTTTTTTCCTTGTTTATTCACTTTATTGCATTCAGATTAAATATTCATATCTATTACATTATGAACTCTTTCATACAGCGATTTAAATAAAAATTAAGAAATCGATTAAAGATTCCTTTAGGAAATTTCTGGTATTTTTATGTTAATTCGGTTAAACGATTCGCTTTTAGTTAAAAATTCTTCTAGAAATTTCCAGATAGCACGAAAAAAATTGCATGTTTACTTTTAAGAAATTTATTATAATTTCCGAAATTTCCTCCGATCACATTCATTGATATCGCATTAAATCTTGATTTCAAAATACTGTATTCTGCATTACTTAAGAAGACTGTAGCGAAGACCAAAACGTTTTTTAATTGCTATTAATAAGTATAATGAATTGCTTAAATTTTCAAAAATTTAAAATCAAATATTAAAAATTGTCTTGTTAATAAATTTCACTATGAATTATTTAGATTATACTAGTAGAAGAGATAACAAAAATCAATTTTGTAAACTTACTAGATCTTGTTTTTAAAAGATAAAAGGTGTAAATTCTCAATGAAATTTAGACTTATAGCCTTGAAAGTTTTCAAGGAAATTATTTTTAATAATCAGTTCCTTCATATGATATTTCTCAATTGTTATTGAGAAAGGACAAACTGGAATAATAAATTATTATTTTTTAAATGTCCTCATGATGATAATTTATATAATAATGACTTAATATCTCTAGACCACACGGATTTGTTCATAATTCCATTGACTTTATAAAGGTTAATAACGAAGGAAAAGATTGGAAAGATGGGTGTACAGTACATTGTTATCTATTCTATATCATTGAATTTAAAGATGATTATTATTGCAAAATCGAATCGTTCTCTTCGCTTCTTTTTTTAAAAATTTAATTAAATGCAAACAAATGCATTATGATAAAAATCAGAATATATATATATAAACGAATTATTGTTATACCGGTACCATCATAAATAATCCGTTAAGGGAAATAAATTTTACTATTCTATATTAGATAATTCAGTGAATAACTCTCATGTAGATCATTATACTTATTGTTTTAGTGTGTTCATCCTCTCGATATTCAAAAGATTGTTAATCTAAATACAAAATTAAGTCAATTCAATTATTAAAAAATGTGGACTGGAACAATAGGTTCTTGCTAGTTTACAATTGGAATACATTGCTAAATTATCTATTGATTGCAACATATTTTCTAGTAACTTAAAAATGCATTTTTTCGTATAATATTTTTGAGACGCTGTTTAATCATACCGGTTAGAATTTCTGATTAAAAAAAAAGTTGATTCACATGTTCCTTGATTTTTATTGTTTCTTGATTACTCTTAAGAATTAATATTGCTCATTCTCTGCCGTCAACAATTTTGATTTCGAAGAAAGCGCAATTAAAATATTCTAGAAAACTTAAAATTTTTTTCATTAAATCTGATGACGACAATAGAAAATAACTTGCAAAATAATCAAGAATAGAAAATTTTTGCTCTAAAACTTCTCTGACAGTTGTATAAATTGACATCTTTGAATCAGCAATGAAAATAATTTCTGATACGGAAGCGATATTGCTATCGAAAGTAATTGTAATACCTGTCAAATAAAAATGTCTCGTTTGAATTTATGAATTTTTAAAAAGTTTTTTAAACTACTAAAACGGAACGACATTTTTCGAATTGACTTTATAAATATGTTTAGCACAAAAAATTTATGCAAAACTTTTGTATACAGTATTCAAGTTATTTCAAACAATTCGTTTAGATATTTTCTCTTTCATTTAATAAAAAATTCTTTCAATTTCGTCATTTTATCATTATAAATTTTATGTAATTATAAGAAAGAATAGAGCATGTTCAAAAATTATCTATAAAACTGGAGCACAGAATTTAATGTTTCTATTAAACCAACTAATTATGTTAATTCCTATAAAATTTCAAAACTCGATAACTTTAATGACACTTAAGAAATTGCAAAGAACGATGTTAATTAAAATTATGATGATTTAAGATATTGAGTCCGATTTTTAATAATGCCAGTAATTTCTTTATTATAAAGTGCTGACTGTTCTCTGTTCTAACAATAGCCTGCATTCTTCGTTCCATAAATCACTGTTCTGCTAAAGTTCGATTTGCGGGACGGTGTTAATACTTATGCATTTTTGCGAGACTTCACGGCAAGCAATAAAGAGAAAAAAAAGATTCAGGAAAGTTATCGCAACTCAATCCTGTTTAAGCACAAAGCTGTAGACCCCGTGTTGCAAGTGCACCGTAGGTAAACTAAAAAGTTTTTCCATAGGGAGGTGCTTAAACAGCTTACAGCCGGATCTATCCCCTTGTGATTTCTGTCTCAGCCGTCTAAAAAGGTTTCTCATGGACAGTGATTTCAATCGAATAGGGAAGTACAGGACATTATTCAAACTTGATTATGCTAACAGCTGCACGCATTTTATATGAGAGAGAGATTATTGATTTGATTAATACGGGCTAATGACAATTGGTCATAATGGCAGATTGGCATATATTTGTTGCTTATAAGTTCAAATAATTTTTTTCCTTTTTTAATAAATTAAATAATTTTCTTAATTCTTACAGCAAAAATATTCTTTTAACAATACTGTAAACTCAGTGGCTTTAAATTTCGGTTCGTTCTCTCTATAAAGAAAAAAAAATCAAGATAAAATATTAATTTCCTTTCAGTTGTATTTTTTAAGATAATTATATATTATAAAAAACAAAAATTGTAATTATTTTATTAATTATTTAAAAAAACGAAAATTAATTTGATATATTCCTTTGAAACCAAACTTATTTTCTTTTTTTTTTATATTGGAATAACATTCTTTATAAATGATTTTCACTTATTTACTTTAAAGTAAAAAAATATTTATCTTAGATTTGTTATTCATTACAGGATAATCAAAATATATAAAAAATCCACCAAATTTTATTGAATTTTTTATTTATAATGAAAATTTCTAAGAGGATTTTATAAACAAGAAAGAAAAATATGCATAAATGATAATTTAAATAAAATAATACACAATATAAAAAAAGATATATTAAAATATAGTTGAAAGAATAAATTTCGATAATTCGGTAATATAGTAGTATTAACTTTATATTATTTATTGATATTAATCTATATAAGTTATGCAGATTAGATTAGAACTGAATTTCTTCAGTTATGTTGTTTCAGATTGAGAAAAATTCGAAGGGTCGAAATTATTCTGTAATGCTTCTAGTGCTAGTTTATATTATTTGTATCACGTTAACTCAGTATGCTGTTGATAATTCTAATGGCGATAGCTGGCTTAAGGAGTTGATGCCCCCAGCAAACTTCGCTTTGGTATTCCTCTTCCGTATGTAAACAGGATATTTCTGAATTTATTTGCCAGAAATCGTCTTAAATAATATAATCAATATAGAGATCTTTGTGCAATGAGAAATTATTAAATAATATGCTTTGTGATATTTTATGAAATGAATTGGTGATCTTTAAAATCATCGTTTAAATTAAATTTAAAAAACGAAAACTGTTTAAAAAAAGATATTAAAAAAAGTTATAGTTTAAGTAAGATATTCTATTTTCTGTGTGTAAAATTGTTTCGTATTGACTAATCCCCTTAAGAGACCGCTAAATCCGAAAAAAACTCTTGAAAAAACTTCTTTGGGTTGCTGTGATTATATAAAATTTAAACAGTTTTTACGTGTTAATCGTAGATCCAAGAAAATGCCGTTACAAATATTACATTTACATTTTAATTATTAAACCGGTCTAATAATAATTTTTATTCTATATTCTAGATTTAAAAAAGAAATAAGTTTTTTTCTTTTATTATTTGAAGGCTATAACTCTTTTTAGCTCCCGTGAATCCACCTTTGCCACGTATTATTCTAGTGTTGTTTCTCTCACGTTGACCTCTCTGAGGACTCTAAAAAAAAAAAAAAAACTCGCGAACTCCCAATGTTGAATTATTTTCTCAATACATACAAACAAAAATAATCTATAATCTCTAATCTATATCTGATTTTAATTTATATATTTTTTCTATGTAGTTATGTATATTATTTATTAAATTTTTTATTCAGGTTATTAATTTTTTTATTATTATTATTTTTATTTTCGTAGAAACGTTGCGGATCTCCATAAGTACATTCAGGGACCGGAAGTCACGGGACTATATTTTCGGGAAACGTTTTAGCGTTTTTAACACGAAGTGAAAATAGTAACAATGTCGAAAAGCATGAATATTCTTAACTATTCTGGGTTCATTTGTTTTAAAAAGTAATTTAGAACGTAACTCATAGAAAAAATTCAATTTTTGTCTGGGATTTCTGGGTTGAAAACGTTTACTTTTTCTGGAGAATCTAGGTTGATTTGTCGATCTTCTCCATTTCGTCTCGTTGCATATTTGACGATCTATAATAGTCAATTATTTTCTACTGTAGAAATAGTTTGTAAACACAGTAAAAATGTAATATAAAAAGTTGCATAATTATTAACTTTTTTGTTCGAAAAATCTTTTTTTAATAATAATGTATAATTACGACATTGGTTAAGCTTATAATGAACTTACCGTAAAGGATTGTAGTGTTCTGTTTAAAGTAAATTCCTAAATAAGCTATCCGGATTTAATTTTGGTCCACACCCTTCAGTTTTTCAGGAGGGTTCTGACCTGGCTATTGAACCCCATCATTTAGTCCAGTTGATCCCATTGTAGGTGTTGGTCATCCTATGATGAGCTGTAAAAATGCCCGCCGCCAGATACAGTATATCCCATGTGCGATATGACGGCTCAACTAAAAAAAAAACTAATCTAAATACATTTATAATTAAATTAGTATTATTTTTTATGTGAAAATAAACTCAAAAATTCATATACAGTATTGATATATTGGTTGATTTATGTCTGTATATTTTTAGATATTAAAATTACATATATTTAGTTGGAGAAGATATTTTGCATATTAGTAATGTGCGGTGTTAAAATGATATACATTCAAGTTTCATCCAACTTTAGACTGATAAATCAAAATAAATTTATTGTATGATTGATTTAACGTTATTATTATACAAAACATATATCCTTCCTATATAATACATTTGTACCGAAATATTCTTTTAGATGTATTTAGAAGAAAAAGAAGAAAAGATCGATTATCTGAAGTATTATATCATAATGTTGATAAAATTGCTAGAATATCTAGAAAGTAAAGAGTTATGTTTTTGTTATTATCATCATCATTGGAATCATAATATCGAGTACGTGAAGTCATCTTATTACAGATATCATATAATTTTCGTGGAATTTTCTCATAATTTAATGATCTGAAGTGTTTTGCTACGGTTATTATTATTGTAAACATTGTTAGGCTGAGTTAAAAATAAAAAAATCAAATGTTGTCTTTCATTGTTGTTACTTTTTGTCCGTTACTTGTTTCCATTACAATATTAATGTTTACTTATAAATTGTTTCAAGTTTAATTTCAACGTTTTGATGATTGATTGATTTTATACGAAATATACAATTTTCTGGTGACTACAAATAAAAGTATAAAAATATTGACTAATAAATGTTATTTAACCTATAGATTTGTGATTATTAATAAATTTTTGTTTTAGAAAAATTCTAAACTATCATTAAATCTATACTGTGTATATATATATAATAGGTTTTGTGGAAAGAATTTCAAAAATATTGCCGTATTTAAACATTTTTTTTAAATTAAAGAAAGCTGGATTAATTTTAAAAAAGTTGATATTGAAAATATTTAAAGAAGGAAATTAATAAAACGTTCATTAAATGATAGATGTATGGAAGATTTTAAAAATATCTTCAGCATCCTCTTAACGAACAGATATTTAAGTTATTGGCATTTCTAAAAATTTAAAATTAAATTTCAAAATACTTTAGAATTTATTATTTTAAATCAGTTTTTTTTTTTTTTTTTGTATAGTGATATTATTACTAAGGATTAATTTCAAATGAAAGTTTCAATATTTTAATAATCCTTTATTATTAATTCCTTAAATTCCACTATCTCGTTTGTTACGAAATAAAACGAAATTTTCGAACAATTTTGAAGCTTTTATATTGAACAAGATATGAGATTCGCATCTCTTATTAATCAATCATAAACGTAAAATTTTTTAAAAAGTAATTTAAATGAATTTAGATAAGACTTATGTATTTATTTTATTATCGCTTTCGAAGTACTATTTCTTAATTTTGATGTATGTTCTATTCATTTACCAAAAATAATCGGATTCTATTTGAAAACTAACCCAATTTTTCCTGTTACTCAAGAGGGAAAGAATAAAATATTAAGCTAGATGAAGGCCAACCAAGTTCAGGTTGTGCTGCTGTTTGAATCATTCTTCCGTTCAGTTAGTTATGTTTTTTATTTAATAAAGGAAATCATGAATTCAAAATTCAAAATATTTTAATTTTCGACTGATCATCATCATCTGACAAACGATTAAAAGCAATAATTTATATTGAATGAATGATATTAGATTACTACGAGAAAATATTGACTTCATATCTGAATTCTTCTTTTTTATTATTTATTTGGCGCTGAAAGGGAGAACTTTTAAAAAAATAACAACAACAGAATTCAAATGGTATGCAGTGAACTTTATCAACTCCGTAACTTGTGAATTAGACTAATAGGGCCTGGCCTTAATGTTCCTTTTATATTCTTGAGGCAAAAGGGTTAGTGAAAACTCGTTTTGCTTTCACACTTTCAGAGAGGAGTGAGCTCTTGGGATAAATTGTGAACAAAGAGCTTGAGGCCCGATTCCCGCTAATCGTTGCATTAGTAACAGTTCAGTGTAGTCATGGCAAATTAATAAACTGCATATCATTTCATAACTAACAACAGCCAGTGCAAATTATTTAAAATTGAATTGTTAATTGTAATATTCTGTTTGTCTGAAGCATGTGAGAAAACGGAATAATCAACGATGTATAATATAGAGAAACGTAATTTTGTTATAAACTTATTACTTATATAATATTTTAAATCGTAAAATAAACATAATTTAGCTTGATGATTTAATTTAATTTTCTAAATTATAGAATTAGACGGGAAAATTACAGCACCCGCGTAGATATTTTATCCGACCAGCCGAGATGGAGGAATAATTTCTGAATGGAAATTATGTTTAATTTTTTCTAAAATTTTTAAATACGTGACGAAATAATAAACTACGAATTTTATCGAGTGTGAAAAATAGGAACAAACTTAATAAAATAAATAAATGTAAGACGGATCACGAATTCATAATATTTCTTCGGATCCTCTAAGATTTCAAATTTGCAGCACTTTAAATGGCTCATATTCGGAAGAGTTTCCCGATGCCTAGTTTTTAATGATATACTTAACACATTATATATTTCTCTATTTATAAAATCAAAAATTTTAATATCAAAATTTCACTTAAATATGAAATTTTAAATTCGGAGTAAGACGAGCAATATCCATAATGCGTGTATATACAGTATTATTAATAATTTTTAATAAACTAATTTTCAAATGATGCACTATTTGAATCCTTATCATTATTATAATATCTGATTTTTGTTGTTATAAATATGATAGAATATCAATTCAACTATAAAAATAATTAAATTCATGATAAAAAGTTTAGCGCTTTCGAACGATCAAGTCTATCTTCGGTATAACCGAAATACTGTACTGGAGACGGACTGACATTCGAAAGCGCTGTTTTTTTTTTTTTTTTCCATAAATTTGGCTCTTTTCAGAGCTGTATTTATATACTTTCGTATCAAAGAATAAAATATATTCAAATATGTTCTACGTATGTAAGCGCTGAAAAATTCTTAAGATAATAAATTTTATAAGATTATTTTTTTCATTCTTTGTTCTTTCCAAACAGAAAAATTACAAATTTGTTATTCATTTGTTAAATTTTATTATGATATGATTGATAGATTAATGTTGTTAATAAAGTTCTTATTGGGTGGCAGTGCCTATCAGAGGGGGGGACAAGAGAGGCGACTATCCCGGGCCTCACGATTTTAGGGGCCTTTTACCACTATATATTTGTCAACTTTGTCATTTTAAATGTAAGCAAGCTTCTGTGAAATAAATAAATGTTATAATTGAATTAATATTAAATAATATTGTTTTTATTTTCTTGTCCACAGTTTTATTTTAAATTTTGAAAGACCTCAAAATATTAGTCATTCCAGACCTCGCATTTTCTTTGAAAGGCCTTGTTGGATGGTGATTGAAAAAAAAATTAAATCTCTAGAATAATGCTTAGGCTGGATAAAAATTTCTCAATTACAAAATAAGTCTATCGCAAATAATTTAAAAAAAAAATAATTATACTGGATTACTAATAAGAAATCTTATGCAATTTTATTTAAATGCAGAATTAAGAATTAGTTGAAAGAAAAACATTTACTTTGTTAAAACAACGGGATGATTGGGAAGTAATCAAGTTATAAAATGGATTATCGCGTCGCTAGTAGAAAAACGCATATTCAAGAAAACAGGACGTGTAGTCATTCTACTAATGATTAAAATTTAAAGAATTAAATGCCAATTTGTAAAGCGTGCGAGATAACTTCAAAAACTTTCGATTGAAAGATGACGCTCATCTTAAGTGTCTCTTCATAGATACCAGTTTCCATTTAAAGGTGGGAAAAAAACGTAAAAAGGCTTATCGGAAAAGTGATCAGTAGTCATGTGACCAATTTTTGAATATTTTATATGTCTCATGCCTTTTTAGAATTTGCATTTCGTATTCTTAGCCTCAGCATTTTATATAAATATACAGGAATTGTTTTTCGATTCTCGCATTGTCTTAATTATCATTTGTAATATTAAGAAATCAATCTGTTAGCTGAATAAGATGTAATTTATTTATTGAAAAATTTTCTCTTTTATTTAATTATCACAGTAAATGCTTAATAAAACTGTAGTTAATTGAACAAACTTCAAAAAACTGCAATTAGTAAAGATAAAAATGAGAGAAATCTAAATGTGCAGTCTAAAATATATGCTAATGCAATTTTTAAAATTGTCAGTTTTCATTTTATTCGTATATCCATTGCTAATACGTATATATAAATGCAGTAATTGTCTTTATTTGTTTATACTATATTATAAAAGTATTCGTATCTTATTTAGTCAAAGAAGTAAAATGCCTCGGCGAATTTCAAAGTAGAAACGTTATTAATAAATCACGAACATTAAATGCAATATTTTTTGTAATTATTTTAAATTATATTCAAGTAAATGCAATTACGTTATATCAACATAGAATAACTTATTCATTTTTTTTTTTTTCGCAATTTGTACGCCCCTATAATTTATAATTGCTTCGAAATTTATCAAAAGATAATAATTACTGTCGAAAATTTTTAAGTTGAAAGTAAATTTGCATATAGTAAAAAACAAACACGGGCATATAACTTTCTATTAAATATTTCTACTAGTTGGACAAACTTAATTCTTTAAAAATAAGAAAAGTAAATGTATCGCGGTACTTTTTTCTTGTGTAAAAAAAACCTACAAGATATTTCAAAATCAATGCTTGTATATATTATTATAATTTTAGCTAATAGGCTGACTCAATCCATATTTACCGTCTGTCCCACCTACAGAATGTCGAAACGAAATGAGGCCCTACCAGATCAGAATCCGGATTTGACCTTCCACGTGGTCACCATTATCTTCTCTAATTACAGCATTAAGAAGGCATTGCCTCCTCTATCACACATTTTTCGCAATATCCTCAATAAAACGATGTTACATTATAAATATGATAAATTGTTAGCTGTTATTTCACGGAATGCTATTTTCACCTTCTGTATTATTTGATGTATTTAATAGTATGAACTAAATATAAGTTGTCACGGTAGTTTTAATATAAGAGTTCAATCCCTTCAACTTACTATTTTTTTGTTATATTCCGCGAAATATTCTGTATAAAATTTATGCTTTCGGAAAAGGGAAATTTCTAAATCTTTACCAGTTAATAAGAATTGCAAAAATAACGTTATAAATTCATGTTATGCATTTTGTGCTTTTTTTATTATTTTTTTACCGTTAATTTTATTTATAAGTCGGCAACATGTTTTTGTGGGCACAAATTATTCGCGAATTATTGGATACATGTTTAAAATAGAAAAAAAATCAAATAATTGTACAGAAATTACTGTTATTTAGACAAGTGCTTGAATTATAACAATCTTTACAATAGGTTGATAAATTTAGTATACGATCTGATTCTGGATCATTTGAGATCTAAATTTACATGATTAGGAATAGCTGAAACACGACAAGTATGTTATTGGCGAACAAAATATATTGGACCTAATTGAAGTTAGTTCTTTTATTTTATCAATAACACACTAATTAACTTGAACTGAGTTCATTTACATTAACAATATTAAAATTTTAGTTCGAGTGGAAATTGACATCATAAATCTGCTAGGTTCACTTGAAAATATGCCTGTAGAAATCAAGGATGTAAAGTTATATCGATGGTAGAAATATTCGGAAGTTTCAAAAAGTTCAAAAATTTTGCAATTGAGGGTCGTTTGTATGAGTTCGATTACTTAATAAGATGTTAAACTTATTTATTTTATAGTATGTTAATTATAATTCCAAAAACTTGAATATAAAACAATTTTTACAAATTGCTTTGAACCGTTATTTTATGTTCTCTTTCCAATTGGTAATTATGCTATGATAGATAGATCAATATGTAGTACAGTATTTATTGTAGATCTGATCTATAAAATCTATAACTTTGATATGAAATATCTAGTAGTTATTAAAGTCTGAATTTTTTATTTAATTTTTTATCTTCCAAGTTTATTTTAAGGGAACTACTGATTAAAAAAAAAAAATACAGTAATATTTTTTCATAATTAACATTTTGATACACGTGTTGGCTTTTTATATAAATCGTCATTATAACCTATATAAAATTATCAATATAAATTTATTAATAAGGAATTTTTTTTATCATATGATTTAAACTAAACGATTATGTATTATAAATGATTGTAAAACTAAAATTGCAATTTTTTCAAACAAGACGACGATAGAATTTTCGATTGAAAAGTTTCGTTCCAAACTGTTCATAAAAACATTCGCTTATCATATTTTGGACTTAACGTTAATAAAAAAAAAAAAAAACTTGGAAGCTGTTTTCGATAACAATTATGTCAAATGTTTATCATCATCGTATAAACGAATAGCGGCCAAATAAAAAAAAAAAAACAATTGTATATTGAATTTATATGAGATAAGAACGCAGACTTTGGAATATAGTTCATAATAATCAAAAATGACGTTATCTACTAAGTGTGTTATAAATTGCCACAACTATATCTATTTAAAAACAATTTAAATACATATCATTAGTTTTGAATGTAAACAAAGA
Source organism: Androctonus mauritanicus (assembly GCA_011317285.2). Taxonomy (NCBI): domain Eukaryota; kingdom Metazoa; phylum Arthropoda; class Arachnida; order Scorpiones; family Buthidae; genus Androctonus; species Androctonus mauritanicus. Next base: position 350 of record WUQG02401388.1, on the reverse strand, counting down.
ATGAATTTCGATATATTTATATAGATATTAATTGTATGCAAATATATTTTAAGATGATAATATTACAAACTTAAATGATAGGCTTCTAGGGTCTAGAGCAGGGGTCGGCAACTTTTTCTGGACGGTAGGCCATTTTCAAGAAAAAATATTTTTAAGCGAGCCGCACAGTGTTGTTATAGACATCGGAGAACAAAAAAAATTCCTGGGGATAGGGTAAATATTCCAATGCGAATCCTAGTCTCGCTTCTTTGTGGACATTTGTTAACCGATCGCTTATCGCTGGTCGATGGTGATAGTAGCCGAATTCTCTCAATCGATAAAAAATAATATTAATAATACAATCAATAAAT